>CM033276.1:14467772-14726221 GCA_019343175.1 Oedothorax gibbosus | reverse complement strand
ATTGTAAGATTAGAATTTATACTTTTTTTTTCAATTTAAAGAAATTTCAGCGCGTTCAGCATGAACGAAAATTAAGAAAAGAAAAAAAAGAGCACGTGGGTTTAATTTTCTGTATTGTTATTTGAATATCAGTATTTTATTTTATTTGTTGATTTTAAATCTTTTGATTTTTTTTTTGGTGGATCAGATTTTCTCAACTAGAATTTAATTATGTTTTTGAATTTAATTTAATTGATGTTTACAAATTTTAACAAATGAAGATATGGAGGAATATATTCGGGATAAACAAGGAATTCGTACTTTATAAAAAATTTACAACCTTATACAAGAGGATGAATGTCTGTTTTGTTTTCTGTTGTTAAGATGGCGTAACGGCCGATTGAATTTTGGCATTGGCGGCTTTTGGCGAAGTTAAAAATTTAACGTAGGGTATCTATTCCCATCCAGTTGAATGGTTAGGGTTAGTTTGAATTATCGTCGCATTAAAGCTACACACGAGGTCTATTGGAAACGGTACTCGTAATTTAGAACCACAGTCATGTTACGAGCCGACACGTGAGTAGGTACCCAATGCAACTTTTAAGAACGACATCGTACGCAGCGTTGGGAATTTGGAGGATATTTAAAGTGCCCTTCCTCTACACGGGGTATTATTCGCCGGAAATTTTTAGGCTGCACGAGCCGTTTATAGGTCGGCAGTTATTTTGGCGATGCCCGGGCCTGAAACTGGGACCTACCGCTTGCAAGACGGAAGTCTTTACCGACTGGGTCCCCCAGCCCTATCAGGTTGTATGAAATATGAAATTGGAATGTTTACCACATTTGGGCAGTTTCGTTTTGCGCTAATCGTTAAATAGAAACAGGCCATTATATCATATAGCTGTTCTGGCAATTTGAACAGGGGCCTATGGGAAAACCCTTAAACTCCTGGAAGGGCCTGGATAAAATCAACCCCTGTATCAGAATGAGAGGAGATTATAATAGCCTGATGGAGTGGACCCGTGGAGAGGGGATAAATTGGTATAAAATAAAACTTTACATAAAAAAAACTACTAATTAGGGTTATTAAGAGTACACCCGTGCAACGCCGGGTTTATAAAGCTAGTACTACATAAAGTCAACTTTAACTCCATCTTGTTCTTCAAAAATTCATCGACATCTTGATTTAACGCTTCTGATTTCCTTGATTTCACCACGGATATTTCTAGCAGGATAGGAACATCTCACCTCTTCGATTACTTTTTTATTTCTCCACAGACTCCGCCTACGTCTGGATTTTATTGGCCTTTTTCTTTGTCTCAGGCCATCTTGGTTCCTGGCGTTCTCATCCGTTTATAGTAACTAGATTATGATGAGGATAAAGAAATTCCACAAGTTGGTATCAAGATAAAGAGGAGACAGAAATAGAAAAAAATAATGTTTCGGAAGTAGTATAAGGAAATGATACGATATTTTTTTTATTTTATCTAAATGAGAAATCTGTTGGTTAATCTTATAGTAAATGTTTTTTTATAGTAATATATCGAAAGAGAAAAAAATCTATACAAAAATTATTTTTATGCAAATATAAATATTTTAAACTTTGAGTAAACAACACTAAAATGGAATATAATTTGATTAATATCACTATCTATAGATATATAAAAGGCAAAGTCCTGACTGACTCATTCATTCATTCACTCACGTATCAACGCCCAGCCCAAACTACTGGAGGTAGAGCTACCAAATTTTATCAAAATAATCGTTTTATATCGTAGGCGTCATTTAAGAAGCGATTTTTTGAAATTCGAACCCGAACGGGTGTAGGAGAGCAAAACGTGAGCCGATTTCTCCATAGGAATAGCATTGTAATATTATAATTTATACTTTTTTTTCAATTTAAAAGAAATTTCAGCGCGTTCAGCGTGAACGAAAATTAAGTAAAAGCACGTAAGAACACGTGGGTTTAACTTGTAAGTTTGTTATTTGAATATCATTATTTTATTTATTGAATTTAAATATCTTGATTTTTTTGTTTTCTTTAATTTAATTTATGTTTACAAATGGTAAGAAGTGAAGATTGCTACAATGTCTCATAATAGGTAACTAGGCGATAACTATTCTAAATCTGATAAATACATCTAAAAAACATAAATTCCCTTTACTTATAGCTATGTGTTTAAGAAACTGGCAATTTAGTACAGCTATGATATATACTGCCGATTGAATTTTGGCATTGGCGGCTTTTGGCGAAGTTGAAAATTTAACGTAGGGTAGCTATTCCCATCCAGTTGTATGGGTTAGGGTTAGTTTGAATTATCGTCGCACTAGAGCTATACACGAGGTTTATTGGCTCTTTAGAACCACAAGTGACGATGCCCGGGCCCGAATCGGGGACGTATCGCATGCAAGGCGAACGCCTTACCGATTGGGCTCCCCAGCCCTGTCGAGTTGTCAAATATGGAGTGGAATGTTTACCATATTTAGGGCATTTTCGGGTGTAAGAGCTCAAATAGAAACTGGCCATTATATCATAGTTATTCTGGCAATTTTAACAGGGCCTATGGGAAAGCCAACTAAACTCCTAGAAAAGCCTGGATACAATCGGACGTCTTTATTTTTAAATTAATGCTGATATTAGAATGGAGGAAAGTATAATATACTGATGGAGTGCTGACCATGGAGAGGGGATCAATTGGTATAAACTAAAAGATACATAAAAAACAATAACCGTAAGGGTACACCCGTGCAACGCCGGGTTTATAAAGCTAGTTGATTTAATAAATATAGAGAATTGAAAAACCTGGAAATAAAAAAAATAACTTCTTGCTTTAATTAAAATTTCCTTATTATGATTAGTTTTTTTACTTGTTTTATTAGATATGAAAGAAAATTAACCTTATTGTTTTTACATTAACTACAATTTGCGTTTGAGGCAACAGCTTATTTTGAAGAATTATAAATCCACAAAATTACAAAACTTAAGTATATGATGCATCATTTTTTATATAAAAACTATTAATTAAATTTTGTGTGAAAGATATGAAGGAAAATCTATACAGCTAATAAAATTAATTATGAGTAAAAGGAGTTCATCAGATGAAGTGTAATAACAAGTAAGAATTAATTAAATTTATTGTTTTCAACTTTATCGTTGAGAACAAACACCAAATATTTTGGAAAAATGAAAGTAATATAACACGAAAACCATTTAACTTTTTAAAAGGCATCAAAACGAAAAATTTGTTGGACAAGTTTATAATAAGATAAATTTTGGATATTTCTTAAGTCAGACAGTGATTCATCTTGTGTTAAGTTAAAGTGTCTGTAAAGTTTAGAGAGAAATATCATGATAAATTAAATTAAACGCAAACTTTTTGTAAATTGATTTGATTGCAGCGTTATTATGACGCGTAAATTTAAAATTCTTTGATAAGTTTTTGAATGCTTTAATAGGGTTATTGAGTTTAGTTTGTTTGATGTGAAGTATAAGGGTATAGGTTATCTTAAAAATGCATTTATAGTCGGAATTTAATGGAATAAACTTTATTAAGTTAAAAGCATTACACATTAAAATAGTTTGAATATTAATGATAAGATACTTACGAAATCTAAATAAAGTATAAAAATTATAATCAATAGTTAAACTAGTCTTTGAAAGTTATAACGATTCCAAATAACTTAAATTTTCTTTAAGGAACGGGTAGACCTTTAAGGGTTTACTTTATTTGTTAATTTTGAGGAGTTCTTTTAAAAGCTTTTATTAAAATGATAGTTTTAATTGGTGTGCATTCTTAGAAAAGAAATGAAACTTTATAAAAACTATTAAAAATATGTGCTATTCAATTTCTAAAAGAATAAATATTACAAAAAGTGTATTATCAGGCGTTAGATAGTATGCCAAATCAGGATTCGTACCAACAAACCCATGTAAGAGTTTGTAGGTTCACTGGAATGCAAAAGTTTGTGGAAACCAAAAAGTGAAAAAATTTCATTTAAAATTAAATTGTTGAGATGTCATTAAAGTTTGACCAAAAGCCCTTTTTTAGCATTAGCTTTATAGCAGAGATGGGAAAATATTCTGAGAATTTTTTCAATAATAACTTTCTTTATAAATTGTTTTTATTATATTTAAATGCGTTTATCAACATGTGGCAAATTTGTTGTGTCAAAACCAATACAGCCTACCAAAAACACATTTATGATAGGATATTTTTGCAATGGAATTTTCAATACATTGAAAATGTTAAAAAGAATAATTACCACAAATTAAACATCCCCAAAAAAATGTGGGGGTGTAATATGGGCAAAGAGTCGAATAATACAAGGCATGTTTTTTTTCAGTTCAATTTAATAGACAAACAATTCTCAATTATAGTACATCTTACTTCGATGAATAAATAATAAATTAACAGAAGATATATCATATTTAGATATTAGAAAAAGCATCAGAAGAGCATCACCGAACATACATCATTTCAAAACAAGCAAAAAGCCTCTCACCCCCTTTCACAAAGTCCGTAGATGGCTTTTTATTTCAACGGGGTTTTTCACGTGGTATGGAAAGAAAACCAAAGAAAACCAAACAACCAATGGAATTGCTGTACAGGGAGCGTGACGTCACAAGAAACCAATTGGCTTGTTTTTCGTAATAAGGAAAGAAAACCAAACAACCCATGACATTGCAGTAAGAAGAGTGTGAAATCACAAGAAACATTCCCATAATCTTGTGACGTCCGTCAGTCAGGCGTCACACTGCTTGTGTGTCTCTTCTTCCAACAGTAAGCAGAGGGAATTATTTGCAATTCCCGGCAATCCAAAACCACAATAATCTATTAAAACAAAAACTGTAATTTGACCTATGCTCAAATATTAATTATTAGTCAATAAAAATTATTATATTTTCACTGAAAACCATTAGTGCTTAACTTTAATTAATCTGTTTAGTGGCGTAAAAATACTTACGCTCTCTATCGATTATGCTGTTAATGTAGAAATTACGATAATGAGCACCAATCTTCTTTCTCAACTTCGATAATTACTCATTTCCAAAGATAATGATGATGTTGATTTATGCAGATTAGTAGAAAAATAGCTAATGTTTAATGCTGTAATATAAAGGACATCGTACCCTTTTCTTCTGAGATACTGACAATACTTTTGTTGAATTATAGTTGTGGTCTGGTTAGTGCGTATTTAATTACACTAACAACACTTCTTTATTATTAAACATTTTTGCAAATATAATTAGAGGTGACATCTAACATGTATTAGGTGATATTACTTTTGTGTATGAGTTTGGTTAGTTTCTTTGATAAAATAAAATGTATTAAGATAGGGTAGTGCATATATATTGCGAGGTTGACCCATCCTTTCATCCCTTAAGTGGGTCGATAAAATGGGGACCAAGCATGCTTGGGAACTAAACACTGGGGGTTCCGCGTGAGGCTGACCACCTTACCGGGACATATGCCTAGCACCCCAGAGCCCTAGGTCACGTAAGCTGAAATGGACACGGCAGGCCTTGGCCCACTAATGGGCTGTTGCGCCGAGGAGTTTAGTTTTTTTAGTTTTAGTGCATATATATTAATATTAGAAACTGTTTTTGATAAATAAATTTTTTATTTTATAAAATGTAAAAATCTTTCAATAATTATTTTTAGACTTTTCAATTACAATTTCTGTGTGTCTAACTCATATAACATCATTAAAAAAAATCACTCAAACATTTACATTAAAAAAATGGCAATTATTAAACAAATATTCAGATTTTTTTATTTTTTTTTTAAAATAGAAATTATTTAAGTTAGGGATAAATTAACTGAAAAGCTTTGCAATCTTTTGAAAATATATTATAAACTAGAAATAGAACTATGAGATTAAATAAAGTTTTAAAACAAAATCAACAAATATTTTATAAAATATGTAATAACTTAATACTAAGTTCCAGCAGAATTCAAAGCGAAATGTACTCTCAAATCTTTCACGGAGCATTTTCTTTCAGAAAGATTACCTTCAAAAATTCAAAGCTGCCCTGCAAATGTATACCTAGGTGCAACATCGCATGAAAAATTGAAAACACCTTAAAACAGGATGATAATAAAGAAAATATTTTTATATTTTCTACTTGTTCTTTAAAAATCACAAAATAACTATGTTTCCACAATAAGATTGCTTTGAATATTTTTTGTTTGTTTCATAATGGGTTTTAATCATTTAAACTTTTTTTTGAAATTTATTTATGATTTCTTTAAGTTTGTAGAGCCAGTCTAAAATACCTAAAGTTTTCTGATTTTACAAGAGAAGTTTAAAATGCCACATAAGTATTCTCTATTTTCTTTATATATCCTGGTATTTGATTTTAATCTGCAAAAAAATATACGAAATATTTTATTTATTTTTTAAATTTTTACTTAACTTATTTATTCACTTTTACAATACTCTTGTCGAAAATTGTAGTTTTAAAAGACATTTTTTTCACTTTAACGAATAATTATAGTAAAGAATGTACCGGCGTATATGAAAATTTTTCCGTGCTTAAACAAAAAAACATCATGTTAATCTGCAAATTAACTAGGGATATTGACATAAAAATAACTATAAATACAATTAATTATTAAAACATTATTAAAATCGCTTCTATATTAATTTTAAATTTTTAAGTTTCCTTTTTTAAATAAATAAATCTTATAATAGTATATGCTACAATAATAATAATAATTAAAATGTACTAGATCAATAATAAAACGTTAATAATATTTCGTATAATTATACAATACAGAAATTATATTTGGTATTTGATTAAATACAATTTTTAATTGTTTTCTTTTATTAAATTAACGTTGAACTAGAACTTTAAGGGGGCTGGTTGTCGATAGACTTCGTAATTTGAAACCACGACCAAATTAATTTTTTTTTTGTGAAAATCTATCATTATTTCAGGTACTTAATAAATACATTACAATTTCTTTAAAACTACATCAAGAACACAAAACCTGTACATTCAACCAAGTCTTCCTTGAAAAGAACGTAGTAGATCCGATCTACCTTAAACCTCAACTGAAACGCAATCGTCTGATATTGGAACCACTGATGGTTCCAACAGCTGGACTGTGCAGGTAACATTTTCTTGGAACATTTTCTCTTCGATCCTCAGGCAGAAGCGAGACAAGACTTAGAAGAGAAAAAAAAACGATGAAAATGAGAAAATAAAAGTCATCTTGGTTACCTTGGTTACCATTCGCATCGGTTTTACTAGTGCTGCTTGGGAGCAGAACGAAATGGAAGTTGAAAGCGAAAATTCGTCTGGAAAGAATATGTTGAAGTGTTGCATTTTAGGGAAAACTGTATGCAATCATCAAAACATTGATATGAAAGACGTAGTTTTATTTTCTTGTATTCTCTAGGTTTTATTTGTGCCTATAAAGGAAGGAAGAAGTCTTGACTCACTTACATATCAATCCCAAACTAATCAGAGGAATATATTCCAAACTGTAGGAGTTTATTACTTTTATATACTGAAGGCGTCATTTAAGAAGCGAGTTTTCGAAAATCGAACCAAAATGAGTCTAGGAGGGGAAAATGTGAACCAATATCTCCATAGGAATAGAATTGTGCATTGTTGTAAATATAGGATTTATAGAAATTTTTTATTTGAAGGAAATTTCAACCCTCGAGCGACAATTAAGTATAAGTACGAAAATTAATATGTAAGATTGCAATGGGTGTGTTTCACGACATGAGTAACAACAGTTCCAGGGGGTATTGTTTTTAATTTTAGTCCTTCTAGAACTACATTTATTTTGAACTTTACAGTTTTTCTTACCTTACTAAAACGAATGTTGTGTACAAACTTTTCTTTCAACAGAGCCATAACTTTTCTGTTTGTGAATCATGTTGAATAGTTGTCTCACAATTTTGCTTAATTTTTTCCGCGTACGACAAAACATCATCTAAACCGAAGTATTCCAACAACATTGACGTTTTGGTAATGCATACTTGAAATTTAATCAAGTTAAAGCTGATAAAGTTTAATAAATAGCAAGAATAAGAACAAGTTGCTCGTAAAGAACGTTTTGAGAGTGAAACCGAAACAACCAATGAAATCACAGGAAATGCAAAAATGAAAACAAGAGAGTTACATTATCTGGAACAACACCATTTTTTGAACATAATATATTTTTTTTAATTATTGAAAATATTTAAAACATATATTAAATGTTTGGTCAAATTGATTCTACTCGATTGCTATAACATTTCAAAATTCGATTCTGATTTTTCCGAAATTTCAAATTCTATTAAGGTACACTTTTACAATCCTATTTTAATTTGGGTGAGTTTGGTAGTTCACAGTTGTTTTGTTTCCTTTTTTTTGGATACAAATGATATAAAGCGGATCGGGCAGGCAGTAATTGGTTATAAAAAATTGAAGTGAGCTTGCTATATGTATAAAGTTTTGTTATAGTAAATTTTTTTTATCTGATTTGCTACGTTTCATTAATTGGCAACATAGCTCAAATCATCAAATTAAGACAGGTCGCTATATCACAGCTCTTCGGTGCATTATATAGAGTACACCCGTGCAACGCCGGTTACATATAGAAGCTAGTCTATATTAGTGATGTGTGACTGTTTGTTTGTCTAAAATGTATCGCCGTATGAACCACATAAAACGTAGAGATGTGAGAAATGTGTTAAAATAATCATCAGAATGGAACGTGGAAACGCCTATACTTAGAACACGATTTCACTGAGTTAGGATTTGTTTATAATATAATCAATCTACATATTTTAAATATTATAGTATTTATATGAGGATCATGTATCATCGATTGTCTAAAAAACAAATTTTTGTTCACTTCAGAATTTATAAAGTGGGCCAAAAGTTTGAGGTCAAAATAATTCGAAGAATTTATTAATTTCCACTTAATAACAATTCTGAACATATTTCTGACCCATACTTCCTAGAAGTACAAATGGTCAACGGGCCATAAAAGTATAACAAATTAAATACAAAAAAAATTTAGTATTTTAAGTTGTATTGTTTTCAAACCTACAATTAACGCTCTACCGATTTTATGTCATGTTATTATGCATTCATTTTTGTCTCATGTTAAATTCTCTAATGAATATTTCCGCAACTATTTCGAAGAATTTTTATAATTCCAACAAAGTGGCCTGACTTTTCATGAGAAATTTACACGCGGAATTTTTTTTGTTTAAAGTTCTAAGCATGCGGAGACCTTTATAAAATTTTTCTGTCATTTTCTAATTTGTTTTAAATTAAATTGGACATTAATTTTTAAATGCATGCAATCTTTGAACAGATACGTATAAATTTACTAAATTATTTACAGTAATTTTCTATTTAAAGTGTATATTTATTGTGCACAACAAATATCGTGTAGTTATCTGTAAGTATTTAATACATTTAATGGAATGCACTAAATGTCTATATGATTCAAATGAACAACAACAACTATATTTTAGGAAGAGCAATAACCTTTATAGTCAATAAGTTGAGCAAACTATTTGTTTAAATAGATATTTGCTGTTGATTTGAGAATATTATTTGTATCGAGATCCATTGCTCGTTATTAAGATTAATTTTATCATCTGTACTTTTTATATTATTTTCTAAAAATCTATAATATTCAATTGTTTTCAAATAAAAAAAACCCGTTGAAACCAGCTGAAATACCCTAATTTAGGGCTTGAAAGTGCAAATATAAAGTTTTATTTATAAATGTTTGCTTTGTTCAACAAAAATAGCTAATTTAGCTATACATATTCAGTCGGGAATTGGACATCCAAATTTAAAAAAAATCATGCTGTCATTAGCATATAGGGGGTTTATTATAATATCTATATAATATGGGTTGTGGGAGGGGTATCAATTGGCACAAAATAATAGTTTACTTAATATATGTCAGCGATATTAATGCTTAAATTTGCTCTTGTTTGTATAACGAACCTTTTTTAAATTGCGGTTATGCATTATAATAAATTTCGTTATGACTTTAAATTTAAACACATTATGTGGACAACTACTTAATTCTCGTTGTCCAATTGATATCATAATGCTAGAATCATATTAACAACTAGATTATATAAGCATTAAGATTAACAACAAACCTACAATAGGGACTGTGCCTTCTTTTAATATATTCAATTAACTTGCATTAGGGTTTTTTTGTGTTTTGCTTTCCATTTTTTCTTTAATTGCCGCCTTCGATTTTAAAAACTCTTGCAATGAAAGTAAGAAAAAAATAGCTTTTAAATAAAAAAAATATTTTCACAATGCCTTATCTAAAAATTAAATAAAAATGACGTAAGACAGTCCGATGAGAGACACAAGGTCACGTGGTCGTTCTACCGCAGTGAGCGAATGGAGCCGGCTCTGGCGCGCATGCGCAAGGCCGGCCACCGCCCGGGATGTCGAACACCCCGAATCATTCCCGGTTTCTCCTCCGAAATCGTCTGTCTACAGCGAAATATCGTCTGCGGAAGCCGCACGTTCTCTCTTCTCTTCTCTCATCTCATTTCTCTGCATCACCGAAGCCTAGAAAAACGAGCGTTCGATTTTTGTGAATTTAGATTTTTTTTGGTGAGAAAAGCAGACGATTTGGTGGTTTGTTCCAGAAGACCCTTTTTGGGTTGAGTTATGGAAGGCGGTGTAGCGCCTTTCTCGAGCAGTATGGCCCCTTCTGGTTCCTACATTCTAATTGTTGTGAGTCAACCGGTTGAAGACGAGCATAAGAAGCTTATATTGGAGAGACTAAATAAAGGTAAATTTTAATATTATTTTCAGAAAACTTTAAGATAAAAACAACAATATAGCAATGTATGCATTATTGGTAATTTAAATTTGAGTTGAACATTTTTAAGCTACAAAAAGTAAAGGGTAACATACTTAAAACATCATAGTCCATTTTTGTAGTGCATGTTTTCATAGTAGTATTTTATATTTTAATGTAAGCAGAATGCTAGAAAAAGTAAATTTAATTTTTTAAATTAATTGATTTTTACTGAATAAAGATGAAAGTTGTATACAACGTAAAAAAAATGCATAAAAGTGCAGCCTTAAAACTCTATTTGTGGTTGAATGAGGGAAATTCCATTTTGTTTTTTCCTAATTCAACTTCATATTGTTAATTGAAATACGGAGTTTTAATTGAGTGCATTTCTTCGAAATTTTTCGCAGAATAAATTAAACAATGAAGGAAAAATTTCTCCATTATCAATTCCAATATCAATACCATATATTTCCGATATTTTATGAGCAAATATATTTTAAAATATTAAAAAAATTTTAGTTATTTTTTTTATGATTGGTATTAGTTAGTAGTTTCCCAAATCAACGTTTCCGTCGAAAGTTTACTTTACCATACTTATAGGTATTAAGAGAGTTAGCTACCTATTTAACCGATTTACTGTTAAAAACATTTAAGGACTGTATTCTTAAAGCAGTTTTTAAAATTTAAAAAATTAATTAAAAAATTAAATTAAAATTAATTGAAAAAAGAAAGTTTAGTAAGAAGTGTCATTGATATAACCAATTATAAAACTATAAAAATTAAAACAGATATTTCAATTCAAATTTACTCTTTGAAATTTTGAAAATAACAAATTTCTTACGAATTTTGGATTCATAAACACATTTATGGCTAGTAACGTCAATTTTCTAAATCATCATACCCCGATTTGTGCCAAAAAGTACTGTTAAAAATTTTCGAACTTTATACAAGCAAATGATTTAAGCATCACTAGTTATTTGTGATTTCAAAGGCATTAAAAAATTGATTAATCATACTAGAGTAAACTATTTTTCTATATACGTCGATTTTCTAAATCATCATACCCCGATTTGTGCCAAAAAAGTACTGTTAAAATTTTCGAACTTTATACAAGCAAACGATTTAAGCATCACTAGTTATTTGTGATTTCAAAGGCATTAAAAAATTGATTAATCATACTAGAGTAAACTATTTTTCTATATACGTCGATTTTCTAAATCATCATACCCCGATTTGTGCCAAAAAGAGTACTGTTAAAAATTTTCGAACTTTATACAAGCAAACGATTTAAGCATCACTAGTTATTTGTGATTTCAAAGGCATTAAAAAATTGATTATTCATACTAGAGTAAACTGTTTTTCTATATACTATTAGTAAAAACAGGCCAATTGACTTCGATTTAATTGACTTCATGTTCGACATTTTCTTTTGACGTAAAAAAAAATATACTTCAAGGTGAAATAATAACAAATTACACATTTCTCACAGTACTCTTTTATACTTGTATACTGCAGACATTAAATTTCATTTAAGAACGTTTTTAGTTTTTCACAAAATATATTATTTACAAAGTTTAAAAACACTTTTTTAAGAACTTTTGAATCCACCAATTATTAAACATTAGAAATGTCTCGCAGTGAAAACCATGAATTATTTTTTAAGGGTGCTTTAGCTTAAAACGCGTTTCTTGCATTTGAAAAGAGTCTTTCTGTGTTTGGGGTTGTAAACGTTAAAAATAACCTACAAATGTAAATCCCGGTGCACAAAAAATATATATTTATTTTTGTGTGCGGCTTTAACCGCAACTCATTACTCCTTTGTTACGTTTTTCACTATTTTCGAACTTTTTTTCCCAACGGGGCTGCATTATTGGCGGTAAGCCCTAGCAGACTCGGCAATTTCCCCCGTATTGAGAGCCATTTTTCTATGGCACCATCTAGGCGACTCTCGCTCCCAATTTGACGCTCAGATTACAATGAATCTGAGCTCTCTGTGGATGTTAAAGTATGGCGAGATTTAATTTCTTAATTTTCTCTTTAAAAAAATTACATTTCCAGTGCAGAATTTTTTTTATCAATGAAAATTTTAAACTTTCTCACAACATTTTTAATTTTCATCCTAACTTGATTAATGAAACTGTTTTCCGCACTTTATTTTTAATAAGATATTTTTTTCTCGTCGGCAAATTCTAATAAACTAGCTGTTTGGAACCAGTAACAAAGGAAAAAAAAAATAATTTGAATTAACACTTTTAGTAAAAATGGGTTGGTGGATTAATTATTTTGAGCAATTAAGTTTGACTCAGAAAATGAATATTTTTTTAATCATTTTAATATTTAATGCAAAAAATTTATATTAATCAATCAAATTAACTTTGAAATACATATTTAAATAAGGTTCTAAGGCGTACATGAATATTCTGAATCATTTGGAGCGTGTTAATTACTTTTACACATTTCTTTAGATTGAACATGTCGCTTTTAAAAGAAGTTTGATTGCAAATCCGGTGACTAAAAAAACTATTCACGCTTGCTTGAATGGTTGTAATTTGCAACTTGAAAAAACATTATTCTAATTTTAAAACTGAATAATTATCGTGTCAGTTTTTTTTTATTTTCCAAATACAAATAGAACTTATTATGTATTTTAATTAGTTTAATTTCAGGATTTTTTTTTATTTTTGGATGGAACTGTATCCGTTTGAATAAAAAATATTTTAAATTTTCGTAATTCTGAATTGCATTTTATTTAAAGCCGACTATATTGGATATTAGTATACATATTTTTCAGTTAGCTTAGTATCTTTTAATGTAGTTTTCAGTTTAAATTCTTTTCAAAACTTTAATTGCTTTAATACAAGGGTATTAAAAAGTCTTTACTAATTAACTTTTTACTTTCGACAATTTCCGCAGTAAATTGTTGACTAATCTTAAAAAATTTAGTATAACTCAATGTTAACCATTTAAATATTTATGCTTAATTTTCAAATGCTCTCCCTCATTCACAGTTTAAACTTTATTTTCTTGTATCTGCCCGATTTGCTACATTATTCCATGATTCTACATAAAAGGCTGAGAGGTTAAACGTGTCCGCCTCGTAAGCTCGAGATCGCGGTTTCGAGCCCCGGCTGAGTCGTCGGAATTTCTGGATGGGAAAATCTTGGGCACGCATGTCATTTGGTTATGTGGTATATAAAAGATCCCTGGAGGGCCCATATTTGCCTTGGGTTATCTCGTCAAAATTAAAATCTCGGCATACTTTAAGATCCACAGAGAGCTCAGTTTCATTGTAATCTGCTCGTCAAAATTTTTAGCGAGAGTCGCTTTGATGGTGCCACAAAAAATGGCTCTCAGTTCTGGGGAATATGCCGAGTCTGCAAAGGCTTGACCGCCATTGTTGCAGTCCCATTTTTGAAAAGAAATGATTCTACATAAAGATCTTTAGCCTGAGACAACACCACACTCTAATGCATGAGTATTTACCAGATTTGTGTATCAAGCTACTCAGTTGTGAATATAGCATAGCATGACGTACAATTCTGGTTTCGAACTACAACAACATCGTCACTTATTTATTAGATCTTTACGTCACAACTAAAAGGGATATCTAAAAATAAAATCAGACAATTAGAATACATTAAAAAATTATATATATTTGAAATTCCGATTAAATTTCGACCCCTCACAGAAGCTATCCTCTGGGGTCTATCTCCCCCATCTTTCCGAATTTAAATCGTTCTCACCCCAACATTTGCATTGGCGTCATTGTTCCCCACCCCTATTCCAGCAATTGACATTGAATAATACGTGTCATAGCTTTTCTGAAAAATGTCCCTCGACTCTCAATTACTTTGGACCCCATTTGGGCATTATTCCACCACATTTGCGGATGGTGGCGATGGAGTGATAGAAGCGTCGCCAAATTGGCGACGTAGGGGAATGGGAGTATCTAGGAATATTTTTAATGGTGGTACTTGGAAAATAAGTTACAAATATAATGAAATATAAATAATAATAAACTAATTAATGAAAATTTGCTGACATGCATATTCAACAGTATTTATTTAAATATCAAAGATGTCGCTTTGAAAAAAAAATATTAATTTGGAATTCGGAAAATGTATTAAAAAAATTTCATTGGTACTTTTCCATTTCGCATGCGCAAATCTTGCTAAACGGAATCTTTGGCGCGTACTGAATTGTTTGGCGACAAAACACAGTGAACACAGTTAGAGGACTAAAATATACACAGTTTAAGTACCACAGTATACACAGTTAAATGTTACCATTATAAATATTCCATTTGGGGCGGTTTTACAATTTTGGAGACTCTATCGCATGCACCCGCGAAATAGAGAACTGCCATTTCATACTATGTATTAAGATTTAACGTAGAACATCTCATTCATAAGCTAAAAAAAATTGTTCGTAAGTAGCCGTGGAAATTTTTTAAAATTTAAATAGTTTGGACGCACCATTACACAGTTATTTGAATTCAGATTTTTTTACTGTTAAAAAAGTTTCTTAAGGAATTAATCACTTACCTCACATAATAACCAGTTTGTTTTTTCAATAACTTGTGATGTATAAGATTACATGGGTTCTAAAACAAATGAATAAATTCAGACGGAATCAAATAGAATTTTTTTTCTTGTTATTTCTATTCATGTCAAATAAGTTAACGTAGTGCTATTAAATTTTAATATTTCTTAAATTCGTTACTACACAAATAAAAAAAGCAAAGCTTTAAGTACCCTGATTGTAAGATTTCAGAAAACAAAGCTTTAAGTACTCTAATTGTTGGATTTCATAATACATTTTTAATTTCCAAACTATTTCACCAACATAAAACGATGTCCCCGTACTTATTAATAAAAAATGGCAGCCCTCTGCAGACGACCCTGGAATAATATCTGATTAAGCACCCCTGCAGCTTCGATTCGATCGGGAGGAGAACTATATAAAAAGTCATTCACGCACTGCAATAGCGAGAGAGGGAGGCCTTTTACACTGGCATTGTGTTTGGGGTTCCAATGAGGCCAGAAGATTGTTGGGGTAAAATCTGTATCGTAGAGTAATAACGGTGTAACTCATTTTTTAAAAAAATTATAGGAGGTTATATAAACTGTGAAAGATCTTGTTGCTAGTTAATTTATGTATAGGTTAATATTGTTTGAATGTTGTTGAACTTATGGCTAAAGCAAACGTATCTATATAATAAAAGAAAGAGTCTGTCTGTGTGTCTGTATGTCTGTGGATCGTAAAAGACCTACTTATACTGCCCTCAGAAATTCGAATTTTTTTAGATAGCTTCCCTTTAATA
This sequence comes from Oedothorax gibbosus, assembly GCA_019343175.1. NCBI lineage: Eukaryota > Metazoa > Arthropoda > Arachnida > Araneae > Linyphiidae > Oedothorax > Oedothorax gibbosus. The sequence goes on along the minus strand of CM033276.1, from coordinate 14,710,123 downwards.
CCACGGTGCAGAGCTTAGTTTTAATTGTTTCCCATTTTTAGAGAAAATTCTAATTTCTGAAACAATACACCACTTTCGCTCAAATCGATCATTTTTTCCCTTCGTGTGCCATTCGACAGAAGGAAAATATAACACAACAAATTACTGAAATGAAATTGCTTTTATTTGTTTGGCGGTTACCCAGGAAACTAAGTTAATCATTTGAAAATAATTGAACTGCAAAAGATAAATGTTTGTTTTTTAAAACCCAGAAGAGGTTTTGCAGTGAATAACATTTTTATATACACTATGTTTAATTTCGATTAAACGGGTTAAATGCAAGTTATACATAAACTATTTAGGATCTCACAGCTAGTTAAACTTATGCATAGTCAACTGTCAATTATTGTTTGAATGTTGTTAAACTTATGGTTAGAGGATATTTATTCATAAATAAACTGTGGAGGATCTCATTGTTAGTTAACTTGTGCATAGTCAACTGTCACATTTTATGTTAATGTTGTTGAACTTATGGTTAGAGGAAACTTATTTATTGTTCTTTGAGCAAACATTTGTAAAACTGTACATCTTTATCATTGGAAATAATTAAATTACTCTGATAGTAGAGATTCATAACCGATGTGTTTAGTTGCATTAAAAAAATCTTATTTTTAATGTTAGAAAAATATACTTTCATCGGAAAAGGCAATAGTTGTACCATAGCCAAAAAGGACTATTTAGTGATTATATTGATAAGAGGGTTTACTGTCATCCTCATTCAAATAACATGTCACACAAGGTCACACAATGAAGTGACTACGACAATTTTGCTGTAGTTTATTCTTAACATTGTACCTTTTTTGGCTTTAGTATCAAGATCTTACTTTTCTTACACTTAATTAAAAAAATGTTCAAAGAAGCAACTAGAAGAAGCATTTCCGTTAGACTTTTCTATAAGGCTAAATGATACAGGGGAAAGTATGTATATGGATATCTTCCTATCAACTTTGAACCTCTTCTACTAACCCTCTGAGGGATAAGCAAAATTGGCTGAAATATAAACTTGTTTTCACTGCTTAATATTGAAATTTAAATTTTTAACTTAGAATATGATTGTTTTTTTTTAATTAATTTCTATAGGAGAGATGGTTATAAATAACCTTTACTTAATTTAATTTTAGTAAAATTTTTAAACTTATATTTTAATTTTTTTCTCTCGAAAACCTGTTAGTTAGGTAACATGTGTTTATTCGTCTTTAACCCTCAGGGGGTTGCGACCCTCATCTAAAACGTAAAAAACTGAAGTTTTGAGTTATACCCATCTACCTCTGACATACTACAATAGCGGAGGGTTTGAGGGGGTTGGGGGTGTTTGTGGTGGGTGGAATTCACCCCCTCCCTCTATTCGACCCCTCTCTCGACCCCCGTTGTCATTTCCGATCTGCTGAGTGGTTTGTCGAGCCGAGAAGCGACCATTACAGGCTGATGGAGAGATAGGCCTGGAGGACTGACTTTGGGTTTGGGAAAGTCTAGGGGTGGGCGTGGGGGTATATAGTTTGGATGCTGAACTATATGTTTGGTATCCATTGTTGGTCATATCGGAATTTGTAAATACATAGTTTGTGTGCATACTACGAATTTTGAAGGATTTATTGTCTCAGATGACAGCAAATTTTGATACTTTCTAATGTTTTAATTTTTTATTTGCTCACATTCACATAAATGATTTTAAACATGAATTGTAATTTCAAAGTTTATTTACAGTCGATTCCTTTTTATTAATGTTTGAGGACATTAATTTAATGTAATACAATTTCTTAATTCTCTTTCTTTTAATTTAATAAATTTCCTAAATTTAAAAACCTAAACAAAAATGTACAATAAATTATTATTTTTTTTCACAAATTTTAAAAAATAATTCATTTATGGGCATACTATTTTTGGTACTTACGAATAAATAAACAAGTACTTCTTTTGTAAGCTAGAATTGCAAACAAAAACAATATAACTACGAATTCTTATTTTGTACAGACAACTTCAAAAAGTTTCTTACATAAATTTTTTCGGTTCTTGTATCCCACGGTCTCATCTCACAGTTAGACGCAGAGCTAGAATTACTCATCCGCCAGACAGACAAAATGTATGGTTACACTTCCAAGTGACTAATAAACTGCTTGATCCAACGCGGTTGAATGGCTCCTTTCATATTTGGCCGTGACCAAATGTAAGGTCGTTGTAGTATCAAGATCAAGGTTATCTAAATACTTGAGCATCTGTGAAGCATTGGTTGAAGATTTATGGAATTATATTTCAACTGTGACCAGCTTTGTTTCCGGCTGTGGTGATTCTAAGTTTACTAAAATAAACTAGTTTGTATTTAGAGGAATATGCACTCAGAAAAAAACTGTTCAAATAGCATAATTGGAATATAAGTATTGTGTAAAAATTACAACATTATAATATTGTGTTGTTTAAATTCAAGAATTGTGTTGATGACATACGAACAAAAATTTGTGTTGTTCCAACCCGCGATCTCGATACGGTTGTTTTATTCATTTGACAAAAAACTGTAAACTGTATTGTTTCCTAAAATATGTATAACACAATTATACCATTCACTTTAAAGTACTGAAATATATATATTTTAAAGCTTTATTATAGCTGAATATCTGAAACATTAAAGGGCAGATGCTGAACTGCATTTCGGAAAAATACATGCGTGCTGCGACTTTAACACGATTTGTATGCTAAACATGCATTATTATTTGGTCGTAATTCAATGCTTGTTTTGTTTTAACACGTTTTGTAGTAACTTGGGAAAAACTCAATTTTCGTATTGAAACCCAAAACACGTTTTTTCTAGTGTAGTTGCGTTATTATCAAAGTTCGTCGTTTTAAATTAACCCCTTCAATTCCAATTCACAAAATGCAATGAAGCATCTATAAATATTCGAAGATATTCCAGATATCAATAGCACTAATTTATTGCTCTCTATTTAATTAATTAATATATTTCTAAATCTCTAACTATCACTTTACATTAAAAATTTACCGACGAAGTTATCAGTACATACGATTTACATAAATTATGTATTTAATTCAAGTATATTATATCATTTGTGAATACCAGTAATACCTTCCTTACCGAATAAAAACGTTAAATAATTTTAAAAATTCGTTTTTCATATAACCAGTGGTCGTTGATGAGTTCAATTGAGCATTGTATGTCAGGTTTCTGAAGTATATGATTTTTTTTTTAATTTTACGAAGTAGTTATTTAAAATAAATAATTTATTATGTTAGTAGCCTACAAAAACAAAACAAGAATTTTAATGTGATAAAACACCCATAAATATAAGATCAATATTCTTAGTACAAAAGAAAATACTAAACTCGAGCAATTTTCCTCAAAGCCAAAAATTCTGGACCAGCGCCAAATCATTTGCTACTTGATTTATGACTATCGTGTGCTGCGTTCAAAATAAGTTTTTCGCTTATCTCTGTAAAAGTATATTTCCTGCAAGCACTGGCTATTCGCAGAGAAACAAAGTTCCCCTGTAAAGAGATTTTCCTTTCATTAATAAGACTCACAGTGTTGGTTTGAATATAAATTTTTCTTGTGTTTATAACTACAATTTCTCTTTGTTTGCTTGAGTTTTGTGTTGATCTATCAAATTCGTTTTCATCAATCATCATGTCTAAGCAACTAGTTAAGATAGAGAGCAGAAGCTGTGGAAAATATATTGAAGTAATTAATGATGAGTTTTTTTTTTTGTTTATTTTTTTTCTCCGGCGAGGCTGCTTTTTTGGCTGATTAAACCTTTTGAAAAATCGACAGATTCCCCAGAACTGAGAGCCATTTTTTTGCACCATCTAGATGGCTCTCGCTTCCAATTTTAGTAGGGCTTATCAATACCAAAGCATACCAAAAAGTTCGGGAACAATAGGTAAAAAATCGTGGTTGCTAGTCATGAAACAATCCCTCCAATTTCTCTATAGGTTAACATTGGGAAGGTTAGTTTCGTTTTTTGAAATTCATGCGCCCTCAAGGAAACAAAACGAATTAGTGGTCAAAAATGGCGGAAAGATAGACCTGCAATATCCCCACGTATCTTAAGTGTCGTATAGTTGTTTTCAGTCGAGAGGGGCGAGGGAGACACATACAATTTCGAAAATGGAACTGGGGGTTGGGGGGCGTAAATTCCATCGAACACTTAAAGTTCGACATTCCATAACTGCTCTTATTCGGTGGGGATGAGTCGTCTGCTTTTCTTCACATGGCCATCGCCTGCTGATCAATTTAAAAAGTTCCGCTGAAATAAAATATTTAAAAAAATCGTTTGGGAGATATGGAGACGGTTGTTGTGTGTGTGTTGTTGCTATTATTGATTTTGTAATTTTAGATGTGTTTTTCAGGATTTGGGTTTTATTAACTAATGTTTTGAAATAAAATGTTCGTTCTGTTGTTTGAAATTTGATTGTAGATGTTTGGGACAGTTTTTTGTGTTGGCAATCTATGTGTGTCTGACAGTTTAATAAAGTGTGACGATTATTCTTCTAAAAATAAGTTATTGAGTAACAAATAAATGTTCCGAATGTAATGTTTAGAAGGCTATTATTTTTATGAAACACTAGCAAACTTATACCCGTTCTTCGCACGGAATAAAAAAATATCAAATAGATTCCAAATATGTGTACCATGTACCCTGTTATAGGATCATAAACTTATTATTGCGCTCGTTATAAATTATAAAATCCCGTTTCATTGCCTTAAAATTCCAAATGAAAAATACGCTATAAAATGCATTCATAAATGTCATCACAATTCCCTCATAAATACATAAAACCTTTTAGCTCATTTGGCGCGTTTTGGAAAATAATTTGGCGAGAAAATAGATATAGCTACCCACACCCATTATACAGCTCTAACACAATGACCTTCGAACAACCGACCAGCTTATAAATTATTTATAAAAGAAATCGCCTATTTGGCGAATTTTAGTTAATAATTTGGCGAGTTTGGCAACGTCTTTGGCGAAAAAATAAAGACATAAAACATTAATAGCTCTAGTGCGATGGCCTTTATTAACCATCGTAGTTCAGTAATAGCTTAACTATACATTTATTGCTTAAATATGCCTACATGCAGTCAACAGAAAAATCAATGAAAAAATCATCAAATAAACCCACAATAAAATCCAGGAATGAAGACTGGCGGAATTACGTCACTTGAAACATGTCAATTATTTTTCAAATAATGAATTTAGTTTCTGAAAGTAATGGCAAAAGAATAAAAAATAAACATTTTGAATTTTAAAAGTTTTCGTTAAAAGTTTTATTTAATTTTTTCAGCCGATGGCATCAGGAAAGAGAAAAAATTATCGGATTTGAGCGAAAGTGGTGTATTTTTTTCAGAAAATTCGAATTTTCTCTAAAAATGGAACAAATATGAAAAAACTAAGCCTCAGGTGCACACGTTAGTATTAAAGGGAATCTATCTTTAAAATTTCGAATTCCTGTGGGCAGTATAAGTAGGTCTTTTACGATCCGATAACAGACACACACACAGACAGACAGACTCTTTCTTTTATTATTATAGATAACTCAAAGTTTTACTCATTGAATGTAAATCTCATTAGAATTTTCTTTTTTTTGGCATTCAATTTGACGGAATTAATAAATCGTCAGTATTATGACTTTTAAAGAAGAAAACTTAAAAATTAACAAAACACTTACGTGTAATGTTTTACATTTTAGTGCAAAACACAAAAACTTATTTACATTCTATAATTTCAAAGTCATCGGGAACTTAATTACAACAATGATATTTTCGGTCATAGAAACATAGACAGTCAAAATCATGAGCGTTAAAATAAATTTCGTTTGATAGATTATTCTTTGGATTACAGTTATGTAAAAGATTGTCTTTCATGAATTATAAGTTTATGAAAGTTACAAAATGTCTGCTTTAATATTAGAAATTTACCAGACTATTTTATCTTCCATACACAACACTCATATCTCAAATTTAAGATAGCTGGAAAATAGCGAAGTCGTAAGATCCTTTCATCCCTACCAAAGTGCCTGATTTGGAATCCTGGTTCTAGTGTGACAATCTGTAAGCCTTCGAAATTGGCTTCATTATTGTTTTAATTTTTCTACTGCATGTTCAACATCGTAAATTATCACCACGATGGAATTGTAACCAGTCACATTAAAAAATGTGATTATTATTTAAAGGTGCCTGATACAAAACACACATGTAAATCTTGATAAGGTATATATTTCTATCTCTGCACTGCAAAAAAATTCTGCAGAATTACAGCCTATTTTGAGGTTATTTTTTTTACATCACAGTGTTTATTATTTATTTTACATCAAATTGATGTAAAATTGACTTACAGAGTCACATGTGATGGTTAATTGTGGATAATGTGATGGTAAATTAAAGGGTTTTTTTTTACACTGTGCCAGGACCAAGTTTTTATTTAAATGTCCCTAGTTACCTATTCTGCTGTGGGCAGGTAAACTGCAGTAACCTGTCCACAACAATGAATTAGACCACTTTTTCTCAGAAATAATCAGTCTCTCAGTGTACTTTCTTGTAGGCTAGCGTTATTGAGTGCTTACAACAATGGTCCAAGTCATTAGTCAAGATACTGCAGTTTACATGCCAGCCGCCGTATTACTCTGCCATCTTCATTGTCCCAATACAGTTTAGTTTAGTTTAAATTATCGTCGCACTAGAGCTACGCGACGGCTATTGGTGACGGGCGTCGAAATTTAGAGCCACAGTCAAGTGACGAGCCGACACCGGAGGAGGCACCCAACTCAGCCGTTGAGGGCGACATCATAGTGGTGAGAAGCTAAATTCTCATCATGATATTCGGTTTATTCATTAGAACAATAGGCAGCGTTGGGACTTTGGAGCATATTTATCGCGCACTCCCTCTATACGGGGTATTATTATTTTTCGGACATTTTTGGCTGCATTATAGGTCGGCAGTTATTTTGGCGATGCCCGGACCTTCCGTATGCAAGGCGAACGCCTTAACCGACTGGGCTCACCAGCCCCTGTCCCAATACAAACAAGAAGTTCTTAAAGAACTAAAATAGCCAACTTTCCTGTTACTGAAATACTGGCGGACAAAAAGTGTGAAAGTTGGGTCTCTGAGGTCATAGCTTTCTAACAAAAAAAAAGAATTTTTAAGATCCGAATGATAGAACTGATTTTGGAAGGGGGTACGGACAGACCGACATCGACCGCATATCAATATCTACTTTTTCATTTTTTTAAATTCTTTCGAATTAAAAAAAAAAGAAAGTAGACTAAAAAGTATACATCTCTCTTGCTCCAATAAACATACAAGTTCAAGCTAAAAGCTTTCTCCAGGGAATCCCAGCATCTGGCAAACCCGGATTAGTTTTGGACTCTTTCCCTCCCCCGCATCACCTTTGCTAGTCACGTGACACTCACTCACCCCCCCAATCTCTCCGGGGTGGGGGAGGGGGGTCTCGACTTCCTTTTGGACCATTTTTAAAACTGTCTTTGGGGAGTCGGGGGACGTCGTAAACGATTTGCATGATGTAATTTGGTTTTGATTAGGGGCAACAGGGGTGGTTTTTTTTTCAAGAAGTCAAAAGTGAGCTGTTTTTTATAGGTTGAATAGAAAAAATTTTTTTTTTTTTTTTGGGGGGGGGGGTGTATCTAACTTTTTTAACTAGATTTTTGAAAATAATAAATTATGCTTGAGATTATTGAAAACTTGGCTATAATCTAAATTTTTTTATTAAAATATGCGATTGTGTAATTTGGTTTTGATTGGTGGCAACAGGATTTTTTCCCACAAGAAGTCAAAGGTTTTTTTTTGCTTTTTATAGGTTGAATTAAATAAATTAGTTTTTCTTTGGGGAGGAGGGATTTATGTAACGTTTTAATTAGTTTAGTGCGATGAACCAATTATGCCTGCTTATTCAAAACTACGTTATACCCTAAGCATATTTATTTAAAATTTAGGTGGTGTAATTAAGTTTTGATTGGTGGAAACAGGCGTGTTTTTTTCAGAAGTCAAAAGTTTTGTGCTTTTTATAGGTTGAATGGAAAAAAAAAGTTTTGTGTTGTTTTATGTAAATTTTTTAATTAGATTTGTGCGATAAACAAATTATGCCTACTTATTCAAAACAGGGTTATATTCTAAAAAAATTGTTAAAAATTATAAAAAGTTAAAAATACTTTTACCAGTAAAAATAACACAAAAAAAAAAATCATTCGGTTATTCTTGACGAAATGGTTTTAAATAAAAAAAAACATTAAGTTGTGGGATAAATGTCAAAATATTATGTTTTGGTTTCGGAATTTTCCACAATGTTACTTTTTAGTGGATTTCTATTCATTATTCTGACATTGTTTGTAATTGAATGCTTCTGGTTGTCAAGGCAACACTTTTAACTGTCAGTATTGGAAGCGACCCAAATCAGTCCAATGGAATTTTGCCCATATTTGTTTGAATGGAGCTCCGTTTCCATTTTTAACAGATTTTTCTATTTTTACGACAATAGCGCATTGTTTTTCGATTTTTATGACTTCGCTTTTGTGGTCGGAAATATTTTAGTGCTTGCGGTGAAAGTGTGATAAATATTTTAGCCATAATGCGAACTGGTTTGGAACTGTGTCATGTTTTCCACACATTATCATTTATCTATGAATAACTAAATACAAATAAAAGTAAAATGTTTAAAATTGGTTAATAATATTAATAACTACAAGTGCCACAGAATTTAAATTATTATATTTAATTATTATATTTAATTATTATATTTAATTTTTATATTTAATTATTATATTTAATTATTATATTTAATTATTATATTTAATTATTATATTAATTATTAATTTAATTATTATATTTAATTATTATATTATTATTACTATATTTAATACATAAAGAATATTTCTAATCAAATGCTATTAAAATCTTAGAATCCTTATTTTGTTTTTATATATTTTTATTTTTGAAATTATAAATAAAATAAACAATTATCATTTAAAATTATTTGAATTGACAGAAGAAACTCATTGCTAATAACCGATTTGGCATGCCGAGGTCATAACTAGAATTAAACGCATCTTTTCGGTGAATTTCGTTTTACGAAATGGGTTCTATGTAATAATTAACTATTAAAACCTACATGTTTAACGATTGTATTATATTTTAAATCTGTTGGATTACTGCCTAAACCTACATTAACTTTCTGAGCGTTAGATCCGGCTTTTTCTGTATTTTGTACATCAGTCTCTTTTTTACAATAACTATATAATTTAAAACTTTATAAAAATAATTTTTTATTGCTAATAGACTTTTTTCCTTTGGAAATTATTTTAAGATCATCTCTTCAAAAATAAAACTAACTTTTTTTTAAAAGTAATATTTTATTTGCAAAAAAATTAATTATATAATTTAAAATTTATGCAGACAAGCATATATTTTTGCCCATTTCCAGACCGTAGGGAAGGTTAAAAATACTATTATGTCTTAGAAATATCTTTCTAACACTACATATTTCTGAAAGAAGAGACTAAGCAAGAAACTACCAAGACACTACACAAACTTCTCAAACATGCATTAAAAATACTACATTCTAAAAAACACTACTGCATTCTAAAAACCACTGTCAAAAACTACAAAACTACGTAAGGAATGTCACAAGACCTTAGTTACTTTCTCTCCCCCAACCTGGATCAATACTTCCGCCCCTGCCCCTCAAAAACAGGTTACTTTTCATTCGATATTCTTTACCCAGTGCTTTTCTCCACAATAGCATCAACCCACTATAAAAGAAAAAACTTCTCCGTGTACAATAGTACTACTAGCACGAAATGCGCTACTCCCAAAAAAAAGTTTTTTCTTACCACTACAAAGGAGCAGACGTAATTGTGTTATCTGCTATTCATGGTTCTTTCTCCTTCTTTTATAGTGAACCAAACGTGATAAGATACCTGAGAAAGACATGAAAATAGTTTTAGGTGATAGTTTTTTGGTGGGTTTGAAAATCATATTTTTTTATGTGATAAACATGTATGTTTGAAAGTTACTTCTGTATTGGTTTGTTTCAAGGATGTAATAATTTACTGTTGTTTTAAAATGAACAAAAACATTTTTAATGTAATGAATTTTCCTAAATAAAACTTAAGAAAAGAAACATTCAATTGTTTTATGGAAAATGTTGAATTTCTTTACTGTTTTTTTAAGTAGGGCGTATACTTTTTATAGTTTTAAGAAAAAATGAGTTGAATTAGTTTTTCTTTGACTATCTGAAATAAATGTTTCTTCGTTTCAGAATTTTTAAAAAAGACTTTTCATTTTTTTGTGTGTCACTTCCATTTGTTTAAAAAAGTGCAATATAGAATACACTAAAAGCAAATTGCCTTTTTAAAATAATATTTTTCACGAAATAAAATTTAAAATGTCCAAGCCTTCAATTCAATTTGATTTCCTAAGTGTATAACACTAGTCAGCTTAAGTTAGCATCATAACAGTTTCATAACTTATTAAATTTATTAATTACCCTCCAAAAACGAGGAATCTTCTATAATAAAGAATAAAAATTTTAAACAAATAATAAAAATACTAATAAATAATGAAAATGATTATCTTCATCTAAAAAAAACCCTTGGTAGTTAATATTTATTAACGAAACAACTTTGAGATTACCTAAGTATTAAAGTTAAATAATTGTTTATTTTAATCATAATTTATACTAAAACTTTTAAACTAAGTCACTGCCAAAACTGGCGCAGTAATAAAAACAAACTTAAAAAATACATTTATTTTCCTTTCTATTTTCTAGAGTAAACAGAAGCGAGATGAGTCATACGAGGAAGTCTAAAATCTCCATTTACCTTTTCCCTCTTTTTTTAATGGTCACGTTTTACGTTATGGTCAAATGCACGCTTCAATTTTACGATTTTTTATTTACGAACCAGGATAAAAAAGCATTTTAAGCTTGAATAGTCTATTGGGTTCTCCTTTTCGGAAAATATTTTACTCATGGTGTTTGATTAACGTAGTGAAAACTTAATTATTTTAAGAGTGGCATAAATTAACTAATAACATTTGTTATTTATATTTTAATATTATAGCAATTCGAATAGTAATTATTTCTACGTTTGGGAATTTTTTTGTATAAAACTCTTGGTGACACTTGTAAAAAAAAACCTTGAAAATACTATAATAAACTTGCTTTGAAATTCCATAAGAAGTTAACAACATATATTGCGTGATTTATCAAATAATTATCATGAATGAAATACAAACTAAAAACTCGATCATGCGTTTCCTATAAATTAAAATTTACAATTTGCAATAGCGTTCTTCAACCAAATTTCCTTTCGCAAAACTAATAGAAGAGCCGTTTCTATGGCGTTAAGTCAACAATTCTACAGGAATATAATTATTGCTATGCAAGATTTAATACTGAATTTAAGGAAATATTAGTTTCTTCAGTATTAACTCTATTTGGAACTTCTACTTATTAAAAATACATTATTATAGACATGTGTGATGCTAAGTTTTGCATCGAAAAGTCAATTTAAAAAAAAAATTGGAACGAACGCCCCAGAGTGTTCTATATTGTACTTAATGTTTTGTTTTTGTTAATAAGGAATAATTGAATTGCAAAAAAAAATCTAATGGAAACTGAATTCAACACCTTGGTAGATTACCCCCCTCCAAAAAAAAATCTATAAATAATTCGAATACCTAATAGCACTTCACGACCCCCAATTATCGTACTTAGTAATCTGTACAGTGTTTCCCATGGTGGCTCTGAGCTCTATTAACCTAATGGATTTCTGTTTGTATCAGGGAATGACAGTTGGGCTTTTGCCATCATGCTCTAAACCCTATTATCTAAGCCTGTTTACCGTTAAAGCGTTTCCAAACACATAGCTTGCCAAGTTGTTATGTTTCGGCTTAAATACCAACAAATAACGGTATTAGTGAGATTTGTATGAAAAACTAATCATGTGAGGATTGGTTTTAAGTGTTTAAGTGTATGTAAAGAGATTTAAAAATAGGGGTACTTAATTGAGAAATATTAACGAAATTTGTTATCTCGTAAACAACTATTTTGTCATGCTGTTAATATATAATTTTTTAAAAAAGTTTCTAATATAGTAGTTAAAATAATGCAGCTACATTTGAAAACAAAAATAGCGACTTCGTTTTAAATGTGTAGTTGTAAGCAAATACTTAAAACCATTATGTACACTCTTAAAACAAACGAGCGGTTTTAACTCAGTCTGAGTTAATTTCCACTCCTTTCCGTGCCGAAAATGCACTTCTCTTATAGGAGTGAATTTCACTCTTTTCGGAGTGGGTAAAAGAAATAAAAGAAAACAATCTGCGTCCTACACTCTTAAAACGAGCGGTTTTAACTTAGTCTGAGTTAATTTCCACTCCTTTCCGGTGCCGAAAATGCACTTCTCCTATAGGAGTGAATTTCACTCTTTTGTTTTAAGAGTGTAGATGTAATTTAAATGTACCATATTATTGGATTTGGTTAGTAGTAATTACAAAATAAAATAATAGTTTTGAAGACTCAAATGTGCTGGGGTGTTGTTTTGAAGGTAATTTTCTAGGTGTGCATTTGTATGTTTTTTTAAAAATAAATTTATCGATATTAAATTAATTTGTTCAGATTTTATTGGTTTCAGACATTTAACTCAGTTCGGTTTTGAGTTAATCATATAATAAACTCCTAAAAATCTATAATTTAGATAATAAGAAATGTTCAACAAAAAAGGAGAATTTATTCTACTCTGAAATCCTGTAACACATCACATGAAGTCTTTAAATTTTATTTATCTGTTGTGTAAATTTTAGTTCCGTTTCTTTCTAACATACATCAATTAAAAAATGTTTTTTATTATTCAACATTTATCAATTATTGAATTGATAAATTACTCTTTATTTCAAATTAAATTATATATTTTAATATTTTCCTAAAAAATGAATGACCTCCCTACTGAAACCACTTTGATTCATGATACAACAAAATCTAATTTCATACAATCTTTTATCCAAAGATTTTTACTAAAGCACTTTTCCAAATTGCTTGTGACGCTTTCAATTGCTTTTTGAGGCGGGTTTCCTTATGATATAATAGGATATAATAGAAAAAAAAAAGAAATCCATAATAAATTTTTTTTATTGGAAATGACATTAAATAACAAAACGCAACTCTTTCATCCAGTAAAACTATTTTCTGAAACTCCATTGCGTATCTTTTTAACCTCAAAAATAAAGGTTTTTGACACTTCTTTCAAGTGGTTAGGTAATAGTATTTTGAACATTTATTTGAATTTCGTTATTTTATTAAAAAATATTAAATTGTATATAGTGCTCTTTTGAAAATATTTTGTATTTACTTATTTTCAAAATTTCATTTAATGTCTTTTGAACTCAAAATAAGTTTTTTTGACAAATATTCTGTGTAGTTTGGTTATGCATTTTTCCTTTGTTAGGCAATATTAAATATATTTTATAAAAATATTAAATATATTTGTTGACTAAAACGTTTTCAGAAATTAAACTATATTAAAACCACTAGATTATTTTGTAAACTTAAAATTATACAAATATATATTGTGTAATTTTTAGTGGATAAAAATTATTCTCAGCTTGTCTCTACCATATGTGTTTCAAATAGTTATTGTTTTGTATTAAAAATAACTCTATTTTATAGCTGTTTAAAAAGAATATCAAAGTTTTTGTATTCTTCTGAATTTACAAACAAACAAAAAAGTGAACACAGCAACTTGTTGTTTATAAAAGCAATGCTTGTAAAAAAAATCTAGTTAAACCACTAGGTAAAAGCGTTTTTAGAATATTCTTAAATACCTTATAATCTGTCCTTTTAAGATGCAGACTCTTTTATCTATAATCACAGGTGTCTGTGTGAAAGTTTCTTTCTTTTCCCAGTAATTTTCTACAAAAATTCCAGTTGACATTCCTAGATAATTTGCTTTTCACTGAAAAAACAATTTGCTTTCTCTATTTTTGATAGTCTGAAAAATTCTAAATCCAGACTTTTTTTTTATTCTTCTCGCTTGAAGTGCTGCCAAACGACGATTTGGATATCTTGCTGAAATATACAAACCGAATGCAAAGTTAAAAGTTTTTTTTATCGATTTGGAATGTTGACTCTCTTAAACTTTTAGCGATAAAAAATAAGTTTTGGGAATTTTGAGTGAGGCTAGAAAAAAAATGCGATAAAAGAAAGAACTGTCTAAAGTTTGAATTTTCGTGGCTTAGAGAAATTCTAAATAAATTTAATATCGCCAATCCAGTGAAGCTACTGAACTAGTTAAGGTAACGTTAAGTAAAAAGTTTAGATTTACTAATGCTGAATAAACGGTTTACTTTTCAAACACATTTTCGATTAATGGATATATTTCAGGCCTTGAGTGACAACGGAATTGTTGAAGGAAAATAAATTCGGTCTTGAGCCTCAGTTGCAGAATCAATGTCACAGGGATCAGAGCACCAAGGAACAGGATCACAGATGTAAGGAAAAGCAGGAATGAAAGCTGGAAGGAATTGTCGTCATCTGAAAAAGACAATTCGAAAAATCATATTTTTTTAAAAATTTAAAATTTCCAACCAGAACGTTTTTATTTTGATGAAAAATATATTTTTATTGTATACGCATTTGATTAAATTCCATGTTTCAGATTTTTTATAACGACTATAATAACAATAAAAGTTATAATAAAATGCTCCTTTAACAATGAGATAGAATTGGCTCCTTTTAGGTGACGCATTTCTTTCCTTCGTTCGGTGCTTCGATTGGTTATCGTGACATGGATTCACCAATCGAGGCTCGAGAAAAAATTGATTTTCATTCAGCATTTTTGTAGCCACTTAAGACCTGAAACATTCCCGTTGTAATAACTATAATCACTAATCTCTAATTTTGAGTTTCTGGTAGCACAAATGTATTTATATGTATAATAGCTATCTTTAATAGTTGATCCTCCCAAAACCAATAATTGACTACTCTTATATTTATAAAAGTTAAATAAGGGCATTATATATTTTTCAAATGTAACACTATTAACTGTTTGACAGAATTTCGTCGTTCAACTTTTTCATTTTTGAAACCTGAAACATTCCCGTTGTAATAACTATAATCACTAATCTCTAATTTTGAGTTTCTGGTAGCACAAATGTATTTATATGTAAATATCTATCTTTAATAGTTGATCCTCCCCAAACATAATAATTGACAACTCTTATATTTATAACAATTAAATAACGGCGTTATATTTTTTCAAATGTAACACTATTAACTGTTTGACAGAATTTCGTCGGTCAACTTTTTCATTTTATATGAAAGAATGAAAAAAAAATCCTATATATTGTTGGTGGTGTGTAGAAGCAGAGAAGTGTCACCAAAATTACAAAAGCATTGAGAGAAAGCTCTAAATGCAGGCAGGTCTATTATTATGCCAGTGAAGCATAAACATAAGTTCTTTGTACATAAAAACCATTACTTTTGTTGTTGAATAAAATACAGGAAGAAGCGAAAAAAAAGAATAATAAAAAAAATCGGTAAAGAGCGCTAAATGAAAGTGAATGAACAGCTTCACGTTTGATATTTCGTAAAAACCCACACGTGCGTGAAATATGGACCAGGTTAATGTTTTTTTTCATGAAAATTATATTTACGTCTAATTATTAATGTTGAAAAAGGGCGTAAATTATACACTTGGTAAATTAGATTAAAAAAAAATAGAATTTCTAAGTAATAGTGACTTAAAAAAATCATTCGGGTAGGAATTAAGTTGACGAAAACTTTGAAATGCCATGCTATTATCTTATATGGATTTCAGCACAACTTATTTATTTAATTTAAGAAAATTGTTAGTAAAGTAAATTTTAAAATTTTTGTACTCTAACAAATTTTAAAATTCTTAAGCAGTTAACAAAAGATAAAAATTAAATTAGAATTTATGGTGATATATAAAATTTTTAAAAAAATACTGAATTGGTGGGCATAAAATTAAAAAAATCAAACTTTCGTTTAACAAAACTTAACATGAATAAACTACTTACGAAAATAAGGTCTTTGGAATATTGTTTTATAAACATTGGGTCTTTTTTTACTTTGATGCGTAAATAGCAATTGACAAAAAAGCTTTAGTTGCTTTTTTAAACCAACTGTAACACAAATTTATTAAAAGATACTTTTGGAAAAAGGTATTGAAAATGTTATTTAAAATATTATGCAATGAAATTTTTTTTTAACGTTTTATCATTTATATCCTTGAGTGAATAGATAAGTCAGTTTTAAAACCATTAAAATTTCGGAATCAGCACATTTGTAAGTAAAATTTTTTCTCCAACTTTCAAAACCAATATTCAACAAACTCATTTTTCCAACGAGCAATCAAGAATCATCAACCGCATGCATTAAACTCACCCAATTTACCCGTGTAATGTAATTACGCGACTGTGGTCCAATTAATGCTTCGTCTTATTAAATAATATTAAATCTTGCACATTATATGCTCATGCACTTAAGCGAATTGATAGGAAGCTTTCATAATAACAATTAATGCCGTATACATATTAAAACAATGGAAACAGTATTGTAAAAGATCTACTTAAAAAAATGTCTGAGAAGTTGGGGTGTATGGATAAGCCTGTTTAGTTTATGATGGATGTCTAATAATAATGAACAGTTTCTGACTGCTATTGCTTCTTTCTTCAAGAAAAGGTCTTTAAGGCATTATTGTTAAAAATGGCTTTTTATAGGGTAGAAGAGATGATGGGACTTCTAGATAACTTAGTAGTGTTGTATGTAATAAGAATATACACTTTAAAATTGAATTAAAAAAATTTATTTGCAGTTTATGTCACTTCTAAGTAACAAAATCAAATTTCAATACAATCAGTTTATTTAAGAAGAACCATAACTGTTTTTACAGCTTAAATGAAAGATAACTAAAGAGGCTATATTTTCAGTATTATTTATGATTTTTAAGAGAATTTTACACAATATTTTAAAAATATGTTTAAAATCAAATATCAAAATACTTTTTCTTTCACAACAAACCCTAAACATACTTTTTCTGAACTTGCCAATTTCAAACCAAATGAACATTTTAGAACAAACACAATATCAAAAGAACATATTTTTCTAGAATATAAGAGAGATGCCGGGGAGCCCAGTGGGTTAAGACGTTCGCCTTGCAAACGGAATGTCCCAGGTTGGGGTCCGGCATTTCCAAAATAACTGCTAACCTATAAACGGAACGTGCAGCCAAAAAATCCGACGAATCATACCCCGTGAGGGAGTGCACGTTAAATATGCTTCTAAGTCCCAGCGATGCGTACGATCTCTCAAAAATCTTTAAAAAAAAATCTCTCAAAAATCTAAACAAAATCAAGGGAGTCCCCGAATACATTGGGAAAGACGTGCTTGTTAAATATATGGAGTCCAAAGTCCCGTAAGAGTTGCGTTTGGGTTATGGGTACCTATTCAGGTTTCGGATCGTCACTTGACGGTGGTTCTAAATTACGACGCTCATCGCAAATAACCTTCGTGTAGCTCTAGTGCTACGATATTTCAAAACTAACCTAACCTCGAATACAAGAACGTGGGAGAAATATCATCCCCATCCACAGTCTCAAGAAGGTGGTGCCCGTAACTTTTTCATCGTCTGCTTTTGCTCGATTCGTTTCACTTCAGATGCGTCTTATGGTCCGCATGACCCAGACAATTCTCGAAATTCGGGTATGGTCGGGGGTGGAGATCTCTTTGCACGTCGAAGCGTGACGCGGCGTGACTCACCATGGGAAGTTTCCATTGTGTCACGTGGCAGAAAGTCAATGGCGCAATTTTGGGAGGAGATATCTGTTGTGCAATGCTAGTTTAAGGCAGTTAATTGGGAAATAAATGATTTGATTTACCTAAAATTTAAATTAATTACTTTTGATTGTCTTCTTTGTGTCGAAATTGAATTGGACACAATAGGGTACTTGACTGTATCGCTAAAATACCTTCCAATATTAAATTAATTATAGTTTGAACCCAAAAATAACAAACGCATATATTTTTTTGCAAAATAAATCTTCAAAAAATTAGTAAAAATCATTTTAAAATGGCTTATTTTTCATCGGTAAGTCACGTGATCACAAACACGTCGATTTGGCTGACGTCACTAGTATATATAAACAAACCGGTGTGGTGTTTTTTTGTTTGCAATTAAACTGGATTTAATCTAATTTACTATTAAAATAAGAATTATATAGAAAATGGAAGGAGGTTTTACAGAAGCGGATAGTTCAAATTTGCTTAAAGTAGCTTCCAAAATGGTGTTTCAAAGTTTGTTTATAGTTACTAGTGACGTCATAGATACCACGTGACAGCCACAAAGCGTTTTCGGGCGTAATTTTTCGTCCTAATTTTAAAATTCATTTTTCTGCCTTTTTATGGAGTATTTGAAAAAAAGAAAAAATACGGGTATAATATTTTTGGCATAAGAATATTTTAAACCAATAAAATTATTTTTAGTCAAATATCCTATTGAAGAGCTCAGTGGAAGAACGTGCTAAGTGACGTTTTTGAAAATATTTAGATTTATGTGTCAATGAATATATTACTAACTTCTTTAATGACGACAAGTTTACCCTTTTACATAAACTTGAAGTTTAGTATATTTTTTACGGTTTGCAAATACCATTTTCAACAGATCTGAACGCAAACCAAAAACTTTAAAGATAATTTTCTCGGTTTCACCTTTTTGTCACTTAGCATTTTCTTCCACTAAGTTCTTTAATTGAATTTTAAATT
This sequence comes from Oedothorax gibbosus, assembly GCA_019343175.1. NCBI lineage: Eukaryota > Metazoa > Arthropoda > Arachnida > Araneae > Linyphiidae > Oedothorax > Oedothorax gibbosus. Next base: position 14,691,283 of record CM033276.1, on the reverse strand, counting down.
AGTAAAAACAAGGAGTCATGCAATCAAATGACTTTTATTTTTAAAAAAATCTAAGAGTCAGTGGCGCATTCTGGAAGGGGGGATATCTGTTGTGAAATGCTAATTTGAGGCAGACCATTGGGAAATAAATGATTTGATTTCCCTAATATTAAAATTAATTACTTAAGATTGTCTTCTTTGTGTCGAAATTGGACGCAATTCAAGTTTAAGCTAGTTAAAAAAAGTCGTCATACAATCAGATAGTAGGTAGTCAGAACTGACTTTTATTAGAAAAATCTGAAATTTAATGGCGCAATCTGGGAGGAGACATCTGTTGTGCAATGCTATTTTAAGGCAGTCCATTTGGAAATAAATTAATTGATTTACCTAAAATAAAAATTAATCACTTGAAATTGTCTTCTTTGTGTCGAAATTGGACACAATTGAATCTTAAGTTAGTTTTAACGTCATACAGTCACATCGTATATAGGCAAGCAAAAATGACTTTTATTAGGTTCGAATTATCGTCGCTCTAGATCTACACGAGGGCTATTGGCGACGGGTGTCATAATTTAGAACTACACTGTCAAGTAAAGAGCCGACACTTAATTAAGCATTCAAAGCAACAGGTAAGGCCGTTTATAGTTCGGCATTTATTTTGGGGATGCTCCGACCCGAACCTGGGACCTTCCGCGTGCAAGGCGAACGCCTTAACCGACTTCCCATGAATTTTATTGGAAAAAATCTGAAATTCACAATGGCACAATTTATTTATTTATTAGGCTACTATACAGAAAAGAAAATTTCCAATTACATAGCAGAGGCAAGACACTAAAATCGAATAAAATAGTAGACTCTAATTTAGTCTCGATGCGGAGATATTTGCTATGCAATGGTAATTTAAAAGCCCAACGGATTTTTTAAAAAAAATTCATACATTGTTGAAATTGAACACATAACAAACCTTACGCAGAAAGATTGTGCGTTAGCAAAATCAGTTTAGTTTGAATTATCGTCGCACTAGAGCTACAGGAGGGCTATTGGCAACGGGCGAAATATAGAACCACAATCAAGTGACGAGTCGACACCTGAGTATTTGCAAAATCAGACATTTCAAAAGACTCGTCTGTAGTTTTGAGTTCAAATAACTTTTTATCTGTGTAAAAACGAACCCAATATGCTTAATATATATGATTTAAATATTTTTTTCTAAATTCTTGACGAATCATTCCAATAGATAGACCTCAAAATTTTATGTGTCTGCATACGTCAGTTTATTTAACCCAAAAACTATTAAATTCTTTTGTCACTTTTCCACTTTGTCAGTTTTGTAACTTTTTGTAAAATATCCATTTTGCAACTCCAATTTAACCGTCGATTTTTTTTTGCCTTAAGAATTCTTCTAAAATAGTTGACAGGTTTATTAAAAATTGTCATGATTGATAATGAAATTATAAGGTTAATCGCTATTTCTTAGATTATAAAGAAAAAAAGTCAACCGTGGTTGTGGGTGGAGATTAGTTGGTCCGTCGAGGCATGACGTAGTATGGACTCATGTGGTATGATTCCCACTTTGTTTAATAGTAAGAAATCAGTCGACTAATTAAGGGGGAATGCGCTCTGGACCACGGGTCTCCAAAGCAAAGTGCATTAGTGTTAATCCTATGGAGAAAAAACATTTTCTCTGCCACATTTCTCCGGCTGTATTGAATATTTTTACAAGCAGATTTTTTTATGTGATAAATGTAGCTGACTTACAGGTCCCGACCTTCCTACTTTTTGAAATTGGTTCGAATATTTTTTTTTTTAATTTTCAATAAATAATTTTACACAAAATATTCGAAGCAATTTCAAAAAGTGGGAAGATAGAGACCTGTAAGTTATCTACTTTTATTATTTAAAAAATCCCGTTTGTAAAAATATTCAATACAGCCAGAGAAATGTGGCTGAGAAAATAGTTTTTTCGCCAGTGGATTAACACTGAGGCACTTGAGTTTGGAGACCCGCGGTCCAGCGCGTCCATTTCCCCCTTAAACTTCAGAGGATATCTCTTACTTGAAAAATTCTATTATTGAATTGTTTAATTTTTAAGTGATATAGGTTTGACTGTGTACCCGAATCCATTTTAATTAAGCTATTTTAGTGGAAATGATATAAAATCATATGTACAAGTAACATTTGAACTCGAAAGGGAATTATCCATAAATACATTACTTATTTCTATTAATCATTAATTATAATTGAGTAATGAGTATTTATTCAATTTATTGAGGCAAATAATAAGAGAAACTTGTGTCATAGTGTTTTCATACAATTATGAATGAAAATTTCACAGTTTTAAGTTTATCTTTATAAATTACGTCCTGTATTTTAATTTATAATATAATTTGTCAAAATTAATACAACCTCTATATAAAGTCATATACTCAAATATGAATGTTAATATAATCTGCATGTACATTCGAATGCACAAATATACATGTTAATATAATTGCATGTACAACACAAACATTCTTAGTTTTCATTATATAACATTTGCTTGTTATAAAAATTTACATTTTAGATCTTATTGTATGATTTGCAAATTTAGTCGTAAATTATATTATAAAAGGATTTGATAGTACGTTTATCCTTGGGAAAATGATTAGAGTGCAGAATTTCAATGTCCATAATGGATCTGCGAAATAGAATTTTAATTTAATAAAATAAATATTTAAATTATTCTTCACATTTCTGAACAATTCTATCATTCAATCTACAATGTCATTGTTGGTTTTTCTACAAAGTTAAGGGGATTTTTCCGTTACAATATCATCGTCATGTAAGTAACATGCCGATGTTGTATAAGAGTGTCTGCCAAAAGCGATGTTTCAACAAGGCTTTGGGTGTTAGCCAAGGAAAATTAAATATCTGTTGACAGTTTGTGGTGGTGTCTTGTCTAGATCTTGTTGGTTTGTCAGACACGGCTTGTAAACTCTTAATCAGGCTTTTGATCACGCAAATTTTTGAGCTGTTTGGAATTTCAAAAGCTGATAATCTTTTAAAAGGTCGCTTGTGTTTAAATTTGTCGTAACAGAGCGAAGCGAATGGGAAAGCTAAATCCCATTCGAAATGACGTATTACACTTTTTTCTGGTATATTGAAGCTGTAGATTCCGAATATCAGTTAAAAAATCTTAAAAACCGATTAGTTTTACACGAAATATATACATTAAAATTCCCTGATACTCAGTTGGCCAAAAACAGTGTCTGGTGTAAGAATTCATGCTGTCAGCAATTATTCTAAAAATAACGCTACACTTTGCATGTTTATTTCATTAAAATAAACATGCAATCTTTATTAAGTTATGTCCAAAATAACACACTGCTGATTTTAAACAATTTTTGGAAATAAAATTTGAACAGCCTGTTTCTATGGTTTCGTTGTTTAGTTTAAAATTGCTCTCTACAGCTCGCTATAGTCGTTAACTCTACAACTTGAACTAAAAGAGGCAAAGTGCTTAGTATACCTGTCAAATGCCATAATAAGGTGTTTAATAAATTCCCGCATGCGAAAAGGGAACCATGAAAACCCTGCCTACCATGGAAATTTTTAGGTTTTAAAGGCTGTTATGAAAAAGTAAAACTTTTTGAACAAATATTTAGCCAATTTCTAGCGTATCAAATATCTGTTATTGAGTGGCATAATTGAAAGTCGTGTTGTGTTTCATTGCCATAGTTTTTTTTATAATAATCTCGAATTTTTGAACTTCAAAACTGACTGGAGAATAATTCTAGGAAGGTGTCCAAATTTAGATGAAATATTGCTCTAGATTTAAATAACGAAAATGAAAATACTAACTTGGTACTAACTAGATAGTAAATTTAGTATGGCATTTACCCAAACTATCAATCAACAGTCTACGAAACCAGTAAATTATATTTAGTTAAAAAAACTATATGAAAAGTATGCAGAGACCTGTGTAATGGATTTCGTTCACCTCTCTCTGTGTAGACGGGTTCCGCAAATAGCTTTTCCTAGCTTATGAATGGGTGATAAGGTAGATAGGGTAACTTGTGGCGTGATTTTTATGGGAAATGTGTGGTTTCTCTGTGAGACAGACTGCATCTCATCCCTTGGCACTTTTCCCAAGGGATATGAGACAGACGTTATTTGTAAAATAACTGTTTTTGATGTTTCCTGTTACTTCTCCCGTATGAATATCTATAACTCTAGTTGCGTTATATTCAAGGAAATAGTCATTTGGTGTGTATGAAAGTTTGAAAAAAAAACTACGACAAATTATCGTATAAAAACTTTTCTGAAGCTGTAAAATAGTATCGCTCACTTCCTGGTTTCCTTAAGATACCATTTCATTCATAGTTCAATAGTAATTAAGATATCATTTCATTCGAAGTTCAATAGAGTTAAGATACCGTCTAATCACCGGCAGTATATATATATTCATTTGCTTATTATTAATCTATGGTAAATTAGATGTCTTATTTTGTCAAAGTGTTGTATGCCACACGTTTTTATTTTACCGTTAAAAAAACTATTTTAGGTAAAAAGAATGAAAGTGACACTACTTTTAGTGTCAGTGAAAATATATGCAACAAATTACAATTCATGGCACTCTGGGTAGAGTCGAACACATTGTAAATGGGCAGAAAAGGAAATAAGAAACAAATAAATCCTATTATTTTCCTTTTATGCCTGTTTTTCACTTAACCCAGAACGCCATGAATGCGCGGTCGAACTTAAGTAATAGTAAACGCTTATTTTGCAGTTTGAAGTATTTGAGCTACACTATGTCTACTGACATAACCTTGTTGTGTAGTGTGACCATGGTCAAGTGACGAGACTGACACCTGATCTGGCACCCCAACACAACTTTATAGCAACACTTCACACGATTTTTGACCACTACATAACGTGCACCAATATGCAAATTACAGAGCAATCTACTATCATTTCGCCTAATAACAGATGTGACTAACAGTTACTTCTTTTATCTTACACTCCATTCCCAAGATGAAAGACATTGCATTTAAGTCAGTTCCCTCTAAGAACCTCTTTGGGGAAAAGTGTCACGACTGCATGCAATGAGGGTGTGAGATAGTCTAGGTTTGTTGGAGGAAGGTTATCTCCATGAAAGTGGGGTTTGTCTGTCTAACGCCTACACCTCTTTTTGTTCTTGTTATTAGTCTCTCCTGTGGAATGCGAGATACGAAATTGATTTTAGTTAAAATTGTCTTTTATGTTTGGTTTGTATTCGAAGCATTACGTTAATTATTGAAATAAAAAGATTGCTTCTATACTTAATTTTTTTTAAATATACATTAAATATCAATCATTTCTGATATTTTGTTATTTAAAAAAAAAAGCTCATATGTAGTAATGTGTATAAAATATAAACAAATATTTCAATTCAATTGAACATATTGATAAAAAGGCATGCAACAGTGTGAGTTTACACAGTAAAATTTATTTTGAACTTCAGAAATTTAAGAAGTTCATAATAAGAAGCTATCATTTTGAGTATAGTAAATGTTACTTACGAGATTACTTATATTTCTTCTGTCTATATTCTTTCGAAGGAAATTTTTATCACGATTTTTTTTCTTTTGAGTTTCTCTCAAAAAATGATAGTTCTACAACTTAATAGAAAATGGAACAATATTTTTTATAACATCGGACACAGGACCTTTCTATACGAAAATACAAATTTTTTTAGCTCTCACGTTGATACCACCTTGGCGGTCATGCCACTTTGTCCAATGCACAATCTGACATTCCGATTTCTTCAAATCAATGGATAAAAACATTTTGCTGAGCACTTTCTTCCAAGCTGTGTGTTTTTACATCTCTCTTCTTTAATTTGACATAAATGTATTAAACATTAACCGATTTTGAACAAAGTATATTCTAAAATAAGAACTATAATGAATATCTATGGAGCTACATCATTTGAAAATCTTTCTACTACATGTTTTACAAAAAAATAATGTCTAAAGCCATTTTATTTGATATCAATTGCCAAAACGAATATATAAGTACTTTTTTTTCGATATGTCTGTTACATATTTTTCAAACCAATGAAAAAAATATGTCTTCCGGGACTGTTGTTGTTATCTTGTGACATTTCGATGGAGTTGTGGTAATTTTCTCCTCCCCATCGGTCTTCTCCGGTGCTAAAGATCGCCAATTTAGGGATTTGTGCATTGTTTTTTACGTGCCGATTGTCATCACTGGCGGTAATAGATATACTTAGTTTCGCCAATTTTGAAATAATCAGTGATGTGTGGGCTATGTATTTCCTATTTAAAAATAGAATGTGTATGAGAGTCAAGTTTACCCCTATTTCATCTAAAAAATTTATTTGGATAGAATTTTATGTATTTTAATATTTAAAAAAATGATACAGCTACCAAATTAAAGAGGTTTTTTTTATTAAATTTGATATATGAAATTCCTGGTCTATTTCTTGTGTTTGAAAATCAGACCTTTTCACCCTTGTATAGTAATTGTATATCTTTTTACTTTTATTAATTCCAACCCAATAAATTTAATTAAAATTAAAAATGCTTCTTTATATTCCTTTGAAATTTTTTTTACTAGAATTGAATGCTCCTTTAAATAAGTTTTGTAAGCACTGACTTTTCTATTGTTTTAATTTCTATGTATTAATTTTATTATTTGCCTAGTCACTAGTCTATTATTTTCTACAACAAAACAATAGACTTTAGTGCAATGGTGTGGAAAATTATTTTTTGGGGTGCCTTTAATACTGAAACTCCTTAATTAATGAACAATATAATATATAATTTGCAATTTCTTAATCTCTAAGCGATATTTTAAAAAATTACTTGAAATTTCTTATAAATATATTATGTATTGTATCTGCTATTTCTAAATGCTGTTTTGGGGCATATAAACCTTTGTCTAAATAGTTTTATAAATTAAATTTTGTGCACTTAAACTAATTTCCACTTAAAAGATAAATTTTTCTGGATTTTTAAACAAATTGTAATATTTACTGTTTTGAATTTGAATTAGATGTGCATGCTTTTATCTAAACAGTAAAATATTTATTTAAATCCCCCCCCCCCTAAAAAAACTTGCATAATATTTTTTTAGTAATATGCACATAAGAATGGCAAGCTAAAAATTCCCCATGAAAGAAAGCATTCTAGCGTATCTCAATTATCATAATCAATAAACACGAATTTAGAAGTTGTTTGTTCAAACTCAAGATCTGTAATAGCACAGCCCTCCAATTATTCACGCCACGTAAACTCTGATATTTCGTGAAGAAAAAAATGCAATAACAAAGTAATTCTTTTACTAAGAAGGTAGTAAAAAAGGTTTGACTTCGACTAAACAATTTTCACGAACAAGTTTTGAGGCTTTAAGAATTGAATTTTTGGATAGTTTTTTGCCCAGTACTTTGAAAAATAGGCTTTTTCACGACGTGGACAGACAGCGTGATTTTTTGAGATAAACTCATGTGGTAACAATGGTATTAAGATACCTTTGTTACCACATGCAATACCATTACAATACCACATACAATACCATTAACCACCATACAATACCATTAATATTAGAACTCTAAGAACATATTTAGTTGAAGTTTATCTCTTTGAATCTTGATTTAAATGTTTACCCTTATCAATTTCAAATATGCACTGTTAAAAAGTTTGGTGCAGTTTTGCACCGGAATTTTGGAACTTTCTAGCTGCCACCACTATTTGGAGCGGTGATTCGCCACTTTTGCGGTGTAGCAAAGTTATGGTCTTACCATAAAGTTGCTAAATCCACACTCCAAAAAGATAAAAGTTCCAATATTCCGATTCAATGGTTCGCCAAATTTTTTAACAGTCTTCTATCAAAGCCTCTACCAGCGTTAGAATGTCTTGAGGGATTATTGCTCCTCCAGAATATCTTTATCTCAATGTGGATCGGTTTAATATCGATTTCATTCTCATTGTTAATACAAACGATCAAAATAGAAGGTCTGGAATTTTCCTAGAACAGCGAATGCATGGAAGGACACCACAGCCCACTTTGATAGAATTGTGATAGAACATTGTCTAAACTTTAGAAACGGCACATGGATAACATGAACGTTTTGCTTTATAGCTGCAAATAGGCCGTGCCTTAAAAGTAGTATAGATAAAAAGTAAAGGCTGGGTCGTGTTTCTGGAGAACATGGCAAAAAAATTCAAGTCTGAACATTCATCTTTTGAGTCCCATTACCTTAATAAAAAAATAAATCATTTAATAATCTAAATAGATTTATAAGGTAACATTTCTTTATAAGGTAACTTCTATCTAATCTGGCAACGTGAGAATTGGCCCGAGAATACGAACAACTCAACCCCATACCCTTTATTTATTCGAATGGAATTCTGGGCTTTGCACTGTTATTAAACTCCCTCGCTTCCCAAGAAGCAGTCATTAGACGTAAGAAGATAGATCAGAGCAGGGATGTCAAAGAAAGTAATAGCGTGTTCGTTTATATACGTTATTTAACTAATACGGAAGCAGAGTTTTCTGTGGTTTAAAAACGCACCCAACAAAAAAAAACACTCGATAAGTCTCACGAATATAAGAAATATACTATTCCGTACTTTTCATGTTATTTCATGTTTCTTCTATAGGAATAAAAACTGTCGTTGGTTTGCGATGTTGTTTGAAATCCTTATGCTATCTTTGGATAAATTCATATACATGTAATGTTTCAGACAAAATTGCATGAAACCAGCGTTTATAATGATAATATACTGAGTACGAATATGATTTTAAGGCTCGGATATAATAAATTCAATTGAATTAAAGGCTTATGTCCTACATTATGTGATATGCCTACGTAATATTTTACTATTAAACTATGCAGAATTAGATTTACACATGTATAGGACTTATAACTCTGAAAAATAATGCCAAAACTTAGGGCGTAAATTAATTTAAATTTTTTTTAAACTCATAACATTTGACCTTGCATAGATTTCTTAAAATGTAAAACGTAATTACACTTCACATCTTCTCTGCTGAAGAGAAATTGTTTATTTAAACAAATAACAAGAATTAAAAACAACTACTATTTCAATCAATTTGATTCTCATCTCAAATTATCACAAATCCAGGTAACACGGAATTGATGTGACGGGAAGTTTTATATAAAAACCTCATGATCCTTCAATGGTTTCTTTTGATAAGGTTCTCATGCGGCAAAAAGTTCGTTGACTTATAAGATGCACTGATGTCTTTTCTCTAGACGAGTCGGACTTGTGACCTTGGGGATAGTTGATTTTTCTGTGTTTATTGTTTATTTCTCGGTGAGTCATTGTTTGATGTGGAGAATCGCCATTTTTTTTAATGTTCTGTTCCGATCCTGATCACGACTTCAGTGCAAAATTAGAGCCAGCATTTCCTTGCTCCTTACAATGAAATACTGGCTACCCTTCAGCTACTTGCAACGCTGTAGACTAAACCTTAACTTATTTCTATATTTGCGCTACATTTAATAAATAACGGCGAATTAGTATTTGTTAAGTATTAAACTATTGTGGATTCAATTTTGTAAAATATAAAACAAAAGCTTCATCTAATTAAAGTGGTGTCAACATACAGGCTTCACTGGCCTATTCGGTAGTTGGACCCTGGTACTGTTTTTCTGGTTGAAAAGATTTGATTGGTAAAACACGTTTTTGGAATGGTTTTTAGGTATAGTCTCTCGTAGATGATGAAGGGCTTTTCGTGTCTGACTAATCCAACTTCAACAATCAACTCAGCTATTCCGATGCCGATAAAAGAGTAGCAAGCTTGCTTGGCATATTTAAGCCATGTCTATCAAGGAACTATCCAGTAGCCCATGAAACAGTAGAGAAATGGGATTGTGAAATTTAGTATTTTTTTTGTACAGAGATGATGTTGAGGTTTTCGAGTCTGACTATGAAGCTGACAGTCCAACTTCAACAAACAACTCAGCTATTCCGATGTCGATAAAATATTTGCTTGGCATTTAAGCCATAGGTCTATCCAGGAACTATCCAGTAGCTCACGCGACAGTAACAAAATGGAATTGAGAAACATAGTACTTGTACATTTCTGTGGTAGATGAAGTTTATAGTTTAGTTGCTTCAAATTCTACATGCCAGTCTAACAGTTGAAAATACAGGATAAATCCTATAGAATTACAGTTTTGATCAAGGGTTTAACAAACACTTGATGCATTTATACTTAGAAACTTGAACAACCTACTATGGTTGTTTGTTTAAAACTTTTTGTTGTGTCTAAAAACTTACGATCGTAACACAAGTATAGAGCTTACTATAGATTTCACTGATTAAGTCAGCAATTTTTTTGTTTTTATTTTAGGGCAATTTTTGATGAAAATGAAATTTTTAAATTTTACCTTATGTTATTAAATCAAATGTTTATTACGATAGCTTAAAATTAATTTTACGCATTTTAGCTATTTAAATTACTTACTGAAGTCAAGTGCATCATTAGGCTAATCTGATTGAAGCCTATTTTGAGAACCTTACTCTCTTTTCTTAACAACAATTTCGTCAATTAAAAGTATCTTCTTTGCCCATTAATTCCGCTTTTTCATTTATCAATCTTCATTTAATTGTAGAGAAAAATTACCAACTCCATATAACAATTTTTAATGAATGAGTGAACTAAAGAAAAATGTTAATTTTTTTCATCAGTTAGTTTGAACTATAGCCGTACTAGAGCTACACTAGGGCTATTGGCGACGGGGGCCATAATTTAGAACCACAGTCAAGTGACCTATTTGTTTCATTTCTGTGGAATAATGGTTATGAGACATTTTGGTACGAATCCCATTCAACGTAAATGATAATTAAGTAAAAACACTATAGCTATATAAAAATGATATATTTTTTTCCCTTTCTTTATATATTTTTTTTTATTATTTCTTTTATTTATTTCTTCAAACTATATCAAAACAACGGCGATTGTAAGTTTTAACAATTTAGGTCAGTTTAAATGTACTCACCCTTTGATTTAGAAAAAAACCGTTTCGTTTGAACAAAGGTTTTCTTCAGTTCATCGAGTATGGGTTTTTCTTTCTTATATTACAATATTCTCACGAAATTTGTCTGGATGGATGAACAAGAACTGCCTTTGTATATCCAAATCCATGCCTTCGTGGAAACTGAATCTATATCCGATGTTATAACATTTAATATATGCCTTTTTTCCCACTAAAGTACATAAATATAGTTCTTTATACAATTGCAGATGTTTTGAGTTAAAGATATTTTATCATAACGAGTTTATTATATGAAACTGACAAATACCCGTTCTTTGCTTGGACTAAGAGAATAACAAATCGATCAAAGTATAATCCTTAATAGTCCTTATTATGTATTCTGCTTTAGCGTAATAAGCTTTGGGTCACAATTTTACTAATTATATATTTTTCGAAATGTAAATTAATTTAACAAACGATAAATAACTGAATTTTCGGAAGAAATGTAAATGAGAAATTAAAAAGTAGAAAGGTGAAAAGAAGAAAGGTGCCTCAAAGATATTTATTAAAAAAATTACATTTTTATTCTTTGATTTTCAAACAAATTTTCCAAACGATAAAGTCTAATTATTAAATCTGAGAAAGAAGTTTAATGAAAATAGTTAATTTTGGCGTTCAAAAGTTTGAATTACAACTAGCTAAAGGCCCTGTTTGCCGAATTTCTTTCTGAGGTGTATAAATAGTTTGTTTCCTGTTGAGCGCAAATGTTGTGTGGAAGCGGTTTAAGTGACAGATTCTGTAACAAACCTATTTTTTTAATGATATTTAACAACCAATTAGTTTAGCTATGTTTTGAAGGTCTTTTTTATGGAGGCAAAATACCCTTTTTATGATCAGCGCGTGAACATTGAATTTTATCTATTAAAATTCTTCGCTAATTTGATTCTATTATTTCTTGGGTATTTTTTAAGAGGATCAATAAAGCAAAATATTTTCATTTCTTAACACAAGACAATAATAATATAAAAATATGCATTTTTCAAATTTAATTTTTTATTCTTTTATTGCAGGTAAGAATGATTGCTTATTTGAAAATCTGGATGTGAATTTATAAGTGAGTAACATGACAGTGTTTTTATAATTTCTACTTGGAAGACTAAACACCAACTATTAAGGACATTATTGTTTCCTTTAAGATCTAAAATATTGAAACCAAACTAAAAAACAACCAACATTAATGGCTCGTTGAATACCGCTCTTGATATGTAGTCGTAACTTAATGTTTTTAGAAAATAATGAATCTTAGACAATTGAAAAGTATTTTAATAACGTTTGCTTCAGAGTTAAACGCGCAAATTTCAAAAAGTAAATTTTGACCCTAGGTACAAAAGCTGCTGGGCCTAGGTACAATGCTATATTGTACCTAGGGTTAGTTTTTAAATATTTTTAAAGTATTTTATTTTCTCAAAATTATTATTTTAAGTATATAAAATAGTGCCATTAGGAAGTGATTGGTCTAGGTTCTAGGAAGTGGCCTTCCAATTGCAACTGACTTTAAATCTGCTCAGTTGTAGATTTATGGAGATTTTCAAAAATCTGTTCCAGTACACATCAAGTTAATGGGCAGTTCACTGAGTACCATGATTTCCTACACAATAAGCATTTTTCAACTTTGGATAGAGAAATTTCAACGAATCTTGTGAACTTTCCCACAGCGTCAGCTCTAGACCAATCAGAACCAAGACAAATTTACAGTGCACTTTCATTAAGGATTAAATGGCAAGTTTACATCATTCATCTATTTCTGTTGCCCTCGCTTGAGTTTCATTCCATGGTTATTTATTTAGGAATCAAAAAATCAACCAAACTCAAAAGATTGTCCGTTAATAATCATAATAATTTTAATTATTATGAAACTATTTAAGGGGTCGAGATCCAAAATTAAATACCGAAATTCATGTTTTCGGACGTTTAGTTATCTCAAAGTAGTAAACGTTCCTATTGGCCAATGGAGCTTGAAGTCACACGATGTCTCTTAAAGAAAGTGAGTTGTTGTATTGGAATTTTTTTGTATTTTGACGCTTGAAAAATCGCGTGAAAGTTGAACGTCTGGCGTCCCAAAAAAAAAGTAGAATATGTGTTTGTTTTTAAAAACATTTGTTCACTGTTAAGTGTTTAGGTTTCCCTTTATAAGCACTTTAAGTTTAGTTAAATTTTTAATGTACATTCGTAAGTGCGTTTCCAGAATATAGTGTACTTCTACGCCAATCTTAGGACTAAAATTATCAAGTGGTAAAAAACTGGATTTTTTTAAAACTTGAAACGATAAAATTCAAATCTTCCTTAATACTTTTTTTTAAATTAACCTAAGGCAAGCTAATGTACGTTCTACAACTATGATTTATATTTAAAATGTGATTATTAAATTTTGTAAAGATTTTTTGAGATTGTTAATTCCTTTAAACGACGCGTTATAACCAATTTTTAATTGGAATTTTGTATTAAATTTCTTTAAATACATCGAACCAAAATATCTTATATTTGTATAATTTGGAAAAAAATATGACTTAATATTTTTATTAAATGAAAATTCAAAAAAAGCAACAGTTCCAAATGTCGTATTGAAAATCAACTGATATCAAAATTAGCACAATAAATATGTACTATTTCTACTGAAAAATCATTGGAAAACTTGAAAATGCTTATTATTTAACAAAAAGATATCGATTAAACTTTCAACTGATCCAAAGTAAAGGGAAAAAAGAAACTTTTCTGTGTTAATTAAAAGTGTTGATTATCATGTATGTTAAAGAATAAATGATAAAAAACTAAATTTACTTATATTTAACATCTAAACAACTTTAAAGTCAGTAAAAAGACATTCGCGTGATGGAATAGAGGGAATAAGTGATTCGTTTATCAGAAATTTCAAGGTCGATGTATGTCGTTTGCATAATTTCATTTTTATACGACGTCTTATTTATTGTGAGCAGAAGAGATTTCTAAGAAGAGCGATGAAAAATATTGTTTATTTTCACGATGTCGTATTCTACGGCTCTCTGGACATGTCCGTTCGCATGGTCTTGGTTTTCGCAGAAATCAAAATATTTCGTGCATATAATGCAGTAAAGGCTGTTGCAGTAAGGTATATAACAATGAAAAACAAATTTAATTTGGCTATTAAAGCTTGTTTTTAAAATCAAACAATTAGTGCATAAACAATTGTAATAAAGTTGCAGTACATTATATAAACAACAAAATTAACAGCTTTTATTAGTGCTAAAATTAGATAAAATTAGGTATATTCAAATGAAATTTAGAAAAAAAATTGTAAAAAATATCCTATAACATTTAAGTCATCATCATTTAAGTCATTATAAAACATTATTGTCATCAAAGAAATATTATATGACATCATTTTTAATATACAAGTAACTTTAAATATCGGTATTTATTTACTATTTAAACGATTCAAATTTAACTTTGGATAATTTATTATGCTGTTTATTGCTATAATTTAGCAGATGATGTAATTTGTTTTTGGGGGGTCTGCTACCTGGTTTAGTTAGCATTTATAAGTGTTAACCTATTTTCTGAATCACATTTCAAATAAAAAATATATAAATCGTGCTCTAACTCATCAAAGGCTATTACCAAACAAATTTGCAATTAACAAAAAATGTAAAACGTAGGAATGACATGGATTCTACAAAGGTCTACGTATGTTGGAGAGAAGAGGTAATACATCGAAATAAATATTTCTTATCTACTGCTTCTGCCGGTCAAGGCGTATGTCGCAAGACAACCGTGTTACACAACTGCAGCGGCAACCGCAGCAAATAGAAATCCCGGAGTTCTGTTACCATAGCAACAGTCCAGTTCGATATGTTTCCTGATTACGAAATTAAATCCGGGGGATTCTACGTCCCCTCCTGTCATCCCTAGGGATTTTTCCCAGTTCCGGGTGCACTTTATATAAGATGGCAATATGTCTTCATTTCGAAGTTTTTCTTGGACCAGAGTAGTCATCTGGTCACGATACCGAGATCCCCTCTCATCAATATGTGGATCCTGTTACTGTAGTTCGGTTTCGCCTGATGTCCCTCCGTTTTACAGTTCCATCGTTTTTAACCTACCGTCGAATGGGGTAACTTGGCCCAAGCATAAAACCCTAGTTCTGACTTTTTTCATGAATGTCTTTTTACTCATTGGTTAATTCAGAGTTGAAAAGCTTGGGTCAAAGTTACTCTACAGTTACTATCCCATTCGGCGGTATTTTAAACTTATTCGTGGAAACTAAAAAAGACATTTCAAAAATCCCCCCATTAAATAAACCGATGAGAGTTTTAAGCTTTAATTGTTAAATTAAACATGCAAAATTGCCATTTGTAGTTCACGGATGTGTTAAAAGGCGAATTTTAACACGATACCAAGATTTCCCTCATCAATATGTGGATCCTGTTACTTTTGTCTATTGTCCCTTCGATTTTCAGTTCTGTATTTTTTAAAACTTGTTTAGAACTTATCCATGGAAACTAAAAGAAGAAATTCCAAAAATTCCGTTAAATGAACCTATGAGCGTTTCAAGCTTGAATTATTAAATTAAACGTGCAAAACCATTTGTAGTTCACAGATGTGTTAAAAGCAAATTTTATCGCGATACCGAGATCTCCTCTCATCAATATGTGGATCCTGTTACTGTAGTTCGGTCTCGTCTGATGTCCCTCTGTTTTACATTTCTGTAGTTTGTAACTTGCTTAGAGCTTATTCGTGGAAACTAAAAAGGAAATTTCACATACTTTCGTCGATGGGGAATGGATGCGGGTCCCCAAACCAAAGTGTCCGTGTTTTAATATAATGGAAACAAAATCATTTTCGAAGCCACATTTCTTTGGCTGTATTGAATATTTTTACAAACCTTTTTTTACATAATAAATGTATCCCATTTATTTATGTTATCCCATTTTTTAAAAATTTGTTTGAATAATTTGTTACGAAATTACTTTTTGAAAATTAAAAAAAAAAATTGAGCTAATTTCAAAAAATGGCAATATAAAGCCCTGTCAGTTACGTTTATGGTTTACAAAAATGTTGAATGCAGCAGGAGTGAAGTATTTTTTTCATTGGATTAACACAGGGGCACTTCGGTTTGGAGAACCGCGTCCATTTTCCCATTCTGTAAACCGATAAGCGCTTTCAAACTTGAATTGTTAAATATACAAAGCTGCCGTTTGTAGTTCACAGATGTTTAAAAAGGAGAACTTAAAACGAGTTATTGGTCGTAATTAAATTTATAAGACCATTTTGAACCTATTTTTACATAGCCAAAGTACTAATTGAATAAATGTAGGGGGGGGGGGTACATATATATTCCGGCTTGTGTGCTTGATCGGAGACCCGCTTATGAAGCCTTCGTCAAGTAAGACAGACACAGAAAGAATTTTTTACTGTCGCAGAGAAAGGAATATACACCCAGGACGAAGGCGGGAATTGAACCAGCACCCGTTACAGCGCGCAGACTGCTAGCGTAATGGGGCCATCCGGGACCCGAATCAATGTAAAAAGGTTGATTTTATTCTTGTATCTGCAGAACCAAGTAATATTGCCACCGTATACTTCCTTTTATTTTCTGGATACAATTACTTTTTTTTGTTGTATAAATATTCAGTCCAATATTATTTTTAAAAGCTATACATCTTAAATTTTAACCAATGCACTCAAAATTTAATATTAAACCTTTTACAAATAAAATTTTATACTAATGTATCAGAAAGATACGCGCGTCCGTTTGTGTAGTTTTTGATCACTCTCCTTCCTGAGGGTCAAAAACTTAATCTAGGATTCTTTGGTAGTTCACTAGGGATTTAGGGCAGTCACTCTAGGGATTTTTTTTTGTCTCGGAATTTTTTGTTGTTGTTTGTAGTCCTATTGGTCTTCTATCCTGTCTATCTAGGGATTTTTTTCGTTCCTGGTGCAATTTATATAAAACTGCAATATGTCATCATTTGGGAATTTCCTTGGGATAGCGTAGTCAAGATACTAAGATCTCCTTATCAATACGTCGATTGTGGATCATGTTATTGTTACCATGTTATTGTTACTGTCATGCTTTTTGCTTTCCATCGCTAGTTAGACAAAAATGCGTTAATTGTTTAGAGCAAATAACAGAATTAACAAAATTTTATCTGTGGAAAATATTTGTTCGTTATAAAACAAATTGGAAAAAGTATTCAAGGTTAGTGTTTAAAGTATTTTAAAAGGAACGTGTTAACGAAATTAAATAATGGAGGTTGGGACACTACCTCCAATTCCTCCATCACGTAAGGTTCCTGCTGTAATTTATATAGAGTGGGACATGTCTTAATTTCAAATTCTTCTTAGTCCCTTGAAGTTCAGTGGTCATGATAACAAGATACCTCTCATCAACACGTAGTTCCTATTATATACTATCTCTTGTTTTTCACTTGCTATCTCCACTTTGAGTTCTGTATTTTACACCTACTTTTATTTTTTTGTAAGCACTAAAATTTGAACTTAGAGAGAAATATACATGTATAGAAAAAATGGGCCTCAAATTTATTTGAAAGAAATTTGATATGATTAGTAAGCGATTATTTGTAGCGAATATAGAACGTATCAATTTAACACTCTGCACCGATATGATAAAACTATATATGAATTTATATTTTATACTTTGCCTATTTCTTAATTATCCGAAATACACTTTTAATAAATTACTTTCCATTTATTTAAAATACTCTTTTCCGATGTTTAAAATTTTTTAATGGGTATTCTTAAAAAAATCAGCGTAAATGTACGGTACGTCATTTACTGCAAAATGTCTACTTAAAAATTTAATTTTTAATTTCAAGTTATCTAACATCGCTCTTAAAGATTACAGTGCTTAATTCAGAGATGCAATTCACTCTCTACATTAAACTTTCAGGAAGGAGTTACCTTAATTATTCCCTTCCTTAAATTGATACTCAACGCACGAATCTTTTTAATTTTAAAGGAATGGAGACATTAGCGAAAAAGGTCTAAAATTGTAATTGCACAAAATTAGATGTGTTACATTTATGTTCAATTTAAAGAACTGCTTCAGATTTTGTTTGTTTTCCTGTACTTTTTCTTTAACAATTTTTTAAAAACAAAATAAGAGACGGTATTATTAATTCATTATGTATTTTTTATAATGTATGCATTTTTATAGTATGTATACTTTTTTATAATTTTAATAAAAGGGTTTTTATATCTACAAAAACATTTTTTTTACATTAATAAAAACTCCATTAATTTTATGATAAAATCATCATGATAACTTTTTAATTATTTTTGGAATTTTTTAAAAAGTTTCTTTTTGTTATCAATTATGTATATAATAGTTTAACTAAAGTATCATAAATTTAATATTTAATCTTGTAAAAAGTATCACATTTAGAAGTGTATTTGAGGGATACCTGCGAGCTTTTTTTACATAACAGCCTTCGCAATGATTAATATAAATATTTTTCTTCATACACTAAACTACTTTTAAAGGATATAAAGTTTTTTGTTATCATTTATACATCTTATTTATTTTAACTAATTATATTATAAAATAAATATTAAATCTTTTAAAAAGTTACATTTAATACTAATCTGTGAGAGATACTCACGACCTTCCATATGTCAATGGAAAATATAATTCCTTTTTTTCCCTCATACACTAAACTACTTAAGCGGATCGAAGTCAGAATATTGAGTAAAAAAAAGCATATGGGGCTGATATCCTGCGGTTGATAAAATGCCTCATTAGAGCTGTGGTAGGGGAGGAAAATACCGGGGTTGGCTTACCCCCCCCTCTTTTTTTATAACATACGATTAACGATTACGATTAAAGCGATGTTTTAATGCGCTTTTTCGCTCTCCTCATATTGCTTTCGGATGAAAAAATATTTTTTTGTGGGAATTGGACTTGATTGAAGTTTTTAGAAAATGTGTTGGGCTTTAAAAGGTTGAATGAGATAGAATGTGTGGGTATATTTTATTGGGTTTAAATTTGTGGTAGTAATAAATGTGTGATGATAAGGGTGTAACACTGAAATGTGGGATTTTGACTTATAAAAGTCTTATTTTAGATGTGTCATTCATGGTGTTTCATATTATGTTCTACTGCTAAGTAAATGAGTCGTAAATATTATTTGATTTTAATTATATTTACATTAGTGGACTCCTCCATGCTCATAAATTTCTATTTTACGGTGAGTGATTTTTTTTAACAAAATATTCTTAGTAGTCTCTGGGAATTTATCACATACATTAGTGTCGTTGAAAAGAGAAGTCGCGCATCAGGATTGACCACGTAAAAATTGTGATGCGAATTGTAATTGTACGATCTGTTTAGATATTATATTTTTAATGTGGCATAACTAAGAGTAATTAAAATCCGAAGTGCCGAAACATTTCTCCAATACTTATTTAGCAATATATTTTAGATAATTTTTGGCGTAAATTTTCTCAATAGATTTTTGGTATCAAATTGTACGTTTGCTGGAGAATTACCCATATAATTCTATTTAAATGGCAAATGAATGAAAATTACTTTAAAAATTATTATCAAAACTGTTTTAAAATCTTGCATTACAATTCAGAAATATTTCAAAATTTCTTGTTATGATAAGTGTTTTTGACACGTTGCTACAAAATTGCTTATGCCATCAAACGTAATAAAAATATCGTAAGTGTCCTTCTCTAAACTCTAGTTATCCATTAGTGTCACAGTACTTTGAAAAATATCTTCAATATATTTCAAAATACAAATATTTATTGTGCCTATACAATATCAAATATCGTAAGATTTGTCGTTGTATTACTTAACTTTGAATTACTCTTCCAAACTTAAATGAAATCGATTCATTTATCTGGAAATGTCTCAAACGTTCTTAGTTTAACTTTTTCCAATCTTATCCATCGATAAATCTCGCCACACAAATTTTCCTTTAAAAAAATAAAAAATGCTTCGTTCATATATTCCAGCTGACATTTTCCCCTTGAAATATATTTTTACTTCACTAAACTTTCATATCAAATGTCGATGGATATTTCGGTTGCTGCTATGAATTTCAGATTTTACTTATGTCTTGACGCATGATCGACTCAAACCATCAATCATTTGTAGACGGGAAAGATAACAAGTATAGCTGTGCTGTGAAAAATTAGATCATTATAAATTATTTTTATTATTAGCTGTTCCAGCCACGGTCATCTTGCAAAATAGAAAACCAATATGAGAGAAATAGTATATTTCTTGTTTGTTTAATTTCAACTTCGCTCTGTTGCTTCTTCGGCACGCATCTTAAATTTATATCTAAGAATAGAAACATTTTTAAAAAAATAATTGGCCCCAAAGAATAGTCATAAAATAATGAGAGGTAAAAGAAATATTTATTAAACATAACTGTACAAATTGCATTATATTAAATCTGTGTGTGTTACGTTTATTATTCCATAATTTTAACTCTTAATGAAAGATACAAAACAAGATCTAAATACACTGCACAAAACAATTAGGGGAGCACTTCGCGTACTTTTGTTAAGGGGAGGGGGGGGGGGGGATTGGAATAATAACTTTTGAATAAATTATAACAATAATTTTTCAAAACTTCATTTGTTAAAAAAAATCAATTTTTAAACATCTAAGAATGCAAGCGTGAAGAGTTTAGGGTCAATTTATTTCATAAATTTTTTTGGGAGTTGATTTTATTTTACCATGTTTTTCATATTTTTATTTATTCAAAACAAACATTGTTTAATTCTTCAAAAGACAGGATTCTTCCATCTAACGATAAATAAGTGCGAGATCAACTTAGTGAGAAAAAAAATCGCAAGCTGATGATTCGAAATGGAATCATTGGGGGTGAAAGGGTTTAAATCATGCGTTCCCTTAATTGTTATGATCAGTGTATATGATCTCCAAAAACATGAAACATGCTTTGAAAATGATAACCTAAAAACCGATACCCTAACGCTTTTTTTAAGATATAAAATCTAAATAAAACCAAATAAAATAACAATATAAAACTTCACCCTCAAACTTTAAAAATTCAAATAAAGAAATCATTACAGATTTTTCCATAAAATCTGGCATCACGTCGGATGTCCTAATTACCCCTACCCTACGCTTTAGGACCTACCCTACCCTACGCTTTGCGACCATTAATATCGTGTGTGCTCAAATATCACTTAGTAAGTACCCGAGTATAATAAACGTGGGGTAATTCAAACTCCCCCTCTTATGATATTCTATTTTACAGGCGATATGAAACGTTCTAAAAGGGATGGGGTGGATTAGAACGCATCTTTTCACTTTCGGTTCGATAGAGATGTGAAAGGAACGACTTTTTAATTTGTAGTTGTTATTTAGAACAGAATCCTTTTGTTTTTTTTATCTATAGCGAAAATTTTACTTTTTAATTTTTTTGCGTTGGTTGTGCTTTAGTATTTCTCTACTATTGTAGTTTGTTGAATGGTTGGATATTTTTGTACTGTTCCTTACTCTTTCTGATAGTATAATTGAATATTGTTGTTAATAATCTCTACACTAGTTTTAGCACTTATTTAATTATACACTGTCTAGACTTGTAAGCTCTAATAAAACAGTAGCTGCAATTCTCGCTCGTTTAATAGTTTGATACCAATGTTTTTTTATAGTAAAAAATTGCACTTAGATAAGTTTTAATTTCAGATCTACACAGATAAAAATTTCGTGCTTGGTTTCACCAAAAATATGGTTCCAGGCATTGTGGTGAAACGTTGCAATAGTTTTCGGTTTTAGGTTAACCATTTTTCAGATTTTGGAAAACCATAACCTAAAAAATTGTTCAACCGAATTCCAAAAATCAGATGAAACATTTCACCACAGAGCCGTTGCAGCTACTAGGAACTATACTTTTGGTGACACCTAGTACGTAATATTTAACAGTGTATCTTAACTTCAGTTGTAAACCTATGCTATATTCTAACTATGTGAATTTTTTCTTACATGGAATATAGTTTTAGATAAATACTTTTTTAGGTCTTAAAAGAACACAAATTTTACAAAACGTGTAAAACGTACATGAGCATATATGGATTTTAACAATGGAACGTGGATAAGACTGCGAAACATGGAGTACCAAAATAACCGTTTTCTTAAAAGCACAAGTGTTGCTCATTCCTACTTTATCCCCCCCCACACCGCCCCCCAACAGCTGTTTAGGGAGATGATGGAACATTTTAAGGATAAAATGGTTTCAAGTGTCTCGATTAGAAAGGTTTGCTCAAATCTAGCTTTTTAACACTTTGGTTGTTGTTGGTATCAGATGAATAATGGAAATTTAATGTAACGTTACGTGTTATCGTAAATAAAGCTAATGTGTTTGTTGTGCAGCTTAAATTGCAACAAAACAGAAGTAAGTGTTAAAAATCAAGTTGCCTAAATAGTCTGAACGTTATTTGAGTGCCAGACGTACTCAAATAATGTTAAAGCTATCTAGGCACCTTGATTTTGTAATAAGAAGGATTTTTAGCGTCAATATTTTTTTACCAAACTAAGAAAAACCACTACAGATTTTGATTCTCTTAAAATGTCTTTGAATCTATCAATTTCACTGTACCCATTACTGATGTTATCATAATATAGTTACAAGATATACCTAAACCAACTAAAATAATCAAAGGACATCGAGTAGTTTTAATTATTCCTTTTATTACTTTTAAAATAAATCTGAAATAAATTTAAAAATAGGATCTGAAACCTTTAAAAATCTATCAAATTTTAACCAACAATGCTTCAATGAAAACATCGATTCTTGTGTCCAGCCGGCATGCCTCAATTAGTAGCAGCCAGTGTCTTTATAACAACCTAAACCAATTAAATAATGAAGGGACATCCAGTAGTTTTAATTTGTCCTTTTTACTTTTAAAACAAGTCAAAAATTGAAAATAAGACCTCAAACGGAGATAAATTTTAAATATCTATCAAAATTTTAACAAAAAATGCTTCAATGGAAAGATCAATTCTTCCCTGTGTCCTGCCGGCATGCCTCAACTAGTAGCGGCCAGTCTCTTTGTAGCAACCTGAACGAATTGAATAAAATGAAATGACATCCTTTCTTTTAGTTTTTCATTTTTACTCTTAAAATAACTCAGAAATTGAAAATAAGTCCAGTTACAAAGATACCTTCTAAAAATATATCATATTTTAGTTAACAATGCTTCAGTGATAACTTGATAATTTCACCGTGCCCATGACCGATGCTTTTTTTTAAATAGAACTTCATGATAAACCTAAACCAATTAATAACGGTTGCGTTGGGTGCCTACTCAGAAATTGGTTTGTCACTTGAATGGGGTTCCTAATTATGACGCCCGTCGCCAACAGCCCTCATGAAGCACTAGTGCGACGTTAATTCAAACTTTTGCCCTTACTAAACCAATTAAATAAGGAAAGGACATCCTGTAGTTTAAATGTGTCCATTTTACTCTTAAAATAACTCTCAACAAAGGTACCTTTTTAAAATCTATCAAATTTTAACTAATAATGCCTCACTAAAAGTATCGATTCTTGTGTCCTGCCGACATGCCTCAATAGGTAGCGGCTAGTCTCTTTGTAGCAGTGGCGGACATGTTGCGTGTAGCCGGTCTTTTCCGCACGCCACTGATTCTTTGGGATTGTTGTTCTTTTAGATGCCATTAATTTTGTCTGCCTGAAACCACTCTCCAGTTCGAATTAAATGATCTTTAAAAATTCGTTAAGCAATTCCTACTGCCTGCCTGACGTCATAATAAGGTTTTCGCGAAAATCGCGGAGTAGCTGCCATAAAAAAAAGGTTTGCTACCATAAAGCATTTTACATTTTAAAGGCTCGAATATTGAAAATAAGACCTCAAACAGAGATACCTTTTTTATAATCTATCAAATTTTAACTGACAATGCCTCGTTGAAAACATCGATTCTTGTGTCAAGCCGGCATGCCTCAATTAGTAGCGGCCGGTCTCTTTGCAGCAGTGGCGTTACTTGTTGCGTGCAGCCGGTCTTTTCCGCACGCCACTGATTCTTTGGGATTGTTGTTCTTTCGGGGATGCCATTCAGGTGAGTCACCGGCACAGGTAGAAAGCATACATTTTCACAGAGCAGTTATTAAAAGTTCCAGTTCTTTTAAGTTTCGTAGGGATGCAGACGTATAAGCTCAGTTTTCCAGCAACACAAATATTTTTTTAAAAAAATTATGAATTATTTATTATGTGGAGGTCAGCACAAATACCCGATATTAGTCCTCGCGACTGATTAATTACTTTGTCGCAGACGGTTTCAGTATTGGGCTTGCATGCAAGGTGGTTCCAAGATCAAAACCGAGGCGTTCCGTACCTCTTCAAATACAACGAAATTTAAAAATTTGAAGTATGGATGAGTCATTTACAATGCTGTGCCAATGAAATATAGTTTTTAAAAATTTAAAGAAATTAAATTTTCAATTAAAAAGGTAAATTTTAAAATCATTAAGTGAAAGGGAGTTTACACAGGTCAGCCAATTTGCTTATTCCTCCGAGGGTTAAACATATTTTATAATCTGCAACAGTTCCGGTAGAGTGTACCGTACTTACGGCGCCGGATGGTTGAAATGGCAATGTTAAGCCCATTGGGTCATTCACATGTGATGGAAGAGAAAAACGCATTTACGGTTTTACCTGCGGTTTAGAGTTTGTTTGCAGTCAAGTATAAAAATGTTAAACTCTTTAATGTACGGCAGAAAATTTTTAAGCACTTCACATTCTTTCAGCATTGCCACTACACAGATGCGGATTTCTAAATAGGCTAAGTAGGCTGTAGCCTAGAGCGGCGAATTTTTAGGGGTGGCAAATTTTACGACCAATTAAAGCGGAATTCGACATAAAAATATTTTAGATACGAATATTTTTAAGAAAGAAAACAAATAATTTTCCATTAATGTGTAAACCGTAAACGTATATATAGTACTAATATTTCGTAGCAAACATGGTCGGTGCAAAGGCAATTGCACCCCCTCCTCCCGGATTTCAAAGTTGAAAGAAAAAAAAATATTATAACATTTAAAAAAAAATTCGCCTATTTCGCTTCCGATTTAGTGTGTAAAGGTACATAGATGATTCTAATATGTGTATCTATTTTAAACAGCATATACCACCTTATTTTGTAGCTAACCAGCTACCTTTCCGCGAAGGGGGAGAATTAACATTGTAACAGGGGCGGCAAATCAATAGTAACTTACAGGCGGAAATCTTTAAAATCCGGCCCTGCACTACTTGATTGAAAACCATAGGTAAACTTTGGTGCAACAACGTAGTTCTTTTGATCTCACAAAAAAATTCTTTTGGGCAAAGTTTTCCGAATCTTAAAAACGTATGACAAAAGATTCATATGATTAAGAGTTCTCACGAATGTTTAAATTGTGCTACAAATTTAGAAATTATTTTTGTATTTCTTAGAAGAATCATTAACAACATTTATCGTTTTTTTAAGTACTGAAACTAAGTAAATCAGTAATTTGTTTTATCGTTTTATGAATGGAAGAAATGGTTTCATAAAGAACAGTTTAAAAATATCAAAATAACAACTTCTTTGACACCTTTAGTCATCGGTAGGTATCGATCGCACGTGTAGTTACTCTATCACTCTCATCTGAGTCATTGTTTAGGCATAAACTAGTTTAGGGGGCGCCTAACCTCTGTTGTTTAGTGTTGGGCCATTTGGCTTCGTGGAAAACCATTAAGTACTCTCATCTGTGAGATATATGGATCGATTGTATTCGGTTATTGAACTGTGCAGAGTTGCGAACAATTGTGATTAATTTAGTTGTAATATGTAATTTAGTTTTAATATGTCATTAACTTTTTTTGCAGTATACACTCCAAATATTGGCACTCTTTCAAGAAACAAGAGTAATTTCTAAATTGGTATTTTTAAATATATCGTTTCAATATGAAGAGAAATCTTTTAGAATTATTTAACGATTCTGTTTTACGTTGATGTGTACTACATATTTTTAAAAAATTAAATTATTTGTAACTCTATAATGTACAACTATACATGCTTGTTTTCAAGCAGGTGCAAAGAGTTTGCAGTTTCCTTGATTTATCTTTTCCGTACGACAATTGAAAAGCTTAGTGGAAGAACGTGAAAAGTGACAATAAGATGAAAAGGAGAAAATGAGCTTCAAAGTTTCTAGTTAGCACTTATATCTGTTAAAAACGGCATTTTAAACGATAAAAAAAACATTCGTAATTCAAACTATATTAAAAAGGAGGAACTTGTTATCTTTGAAGAAGGAACAACATGTACAATAACACAAAAATCTATTTTTTTTCATTGCTTTCTTCATTTCTTCCACTACGCTTTTCAATTAAGATACAAAACGCACCTGATATTTAGGTTTAAAATAATATTTTTTTCATAAATTTTTACATATATGCTTTTGAGCATTAAATTCGCTAGTGGGATTTTTATATCCTTTGTTTAATATTTTTGCAGAAAATGAGCAAAACATTTTTTAATTTTCAGAAATTTGCATATGAAATTTCATTTGAACTCTGAGTAACATATATTTATGAAGCAATCTGCTTAAATTTATTAAACATATAGGTAATGGACATTGATATGAGCCGCAGGAAAAATATACATTTAAAATTTGAAGTTAGAACAAAAAGAGCCCAACTTCTTAGAGGCTGTATTAAAGCTCCTCTCAAAGGCTACAAATAGGCAGCCAAAACAGTTTCGAACCAAATCTTAACTAACCAAACTCATCACAACTTTTATCACCAGCAATTAAAATAACGAATCATGGTAAATAGCCTGATTGGCTCTAATCCGTTGTTACCCCCTTAATGCATCTCCACAATATTTATAAATACCATTTGTCTGGCTAACAAAAAGATTTTTAATCTTGAAAAAGCTTTCTATATCCTTTTATAGCTTTGTGCTATTGTGCCCAAATCCTCCGTGCCAAGTTCTTTACGCCTTACAATGCTCTCAGCTGAAAGAATCGTCTATTGTGAGAAAGAAGTTGTCTTTCTATGTTCAAGTTTCCTAATGATATATCCCTTTCTCCAAAGAATTATATATGGGTTGTTTTCCTTTTGTAATGCAGAAATGCTGAGTGGAAAGGTACAAACGTGCAATGCATAAATTTTAAGAGTTACTTTCTTGGTATTAAAAATTTATTTATTAATCTACACAATGCTTGAGATTTACACCAAAGATTGATAGTTTTTAATTATAAAAAAAATTAATAATAACAATATAGTTTCTATCACAAACATTTTGAAATGTGAGTTTAAAGTTATTTTTTATGAAAACTAATCTGCAATTTTTTTTGATGCACACGAATAATAGCATAATTATTAATCTACAAGCTACCAAGGTGCTAAGGTGACAATGCTGATATTCTATAAAAGATTTAATTTTACTTAATGGGTATTCATTTGAATTCCGAATGGTTAAAATGTAATTTATATTTTCTTGCTGGACATTTTGGTTTTTAGTTGCTTTTGTAAAAGAAAATAAATACTTAAGTTTTTAACACTCTTCATATATTACTAAATTAAAAGGAATAAATCACTGAATATATTTTTTAAATTTTTTAAAAATGTTATTAAAATAAATATTATTAATTTTACACTCTAATAAATTAAAAAATGTCATTATGAGAAATGTCAAAGGGGAAAATATGTATTTAGGTCGTTAAAATCATCCCTAATAAAAAATAAATATAGATATATGTTTAGTAAATGTATGTTATCATATCTTTATTAGTTTTTTTTATTTCATATCAATCGCTTCTAAAACCATCTAATAAAGTCGTAAATGCACTGTCTCTGAAAATATATGATTTACAGTGTTTAGGCAGAAAAAAATCATAACTATAACCTGAACAGTTTTTCTTTCAAATTAATCTTTACCTAAATTGACACACGGAAGTACCGATTCCCAATTCAATTTACTTATACTATCTTTCATACAAAAATAAGATGCCACTGTCGCAATAGATAGTAGCTACGATAAGCAGTAAATTCGTCGTAACGGTTTTCATGAAAAGAAATTGTTTCCTTTGGGACCTCATATATATGTCGAATTATTTTCATTCGGACGGAAAGTAAAGGAGTTGGACTAAGGCCAAAGTATAGATTTATTTATTTTATTTCGTCCTACGAAAAATTTCTTCGAATTTAACTTGACATTTATATTCGGGTGGGCGTTTTTTTTTTCTACTTTCATGTCCAACGTCGTTTTCACCTTGTTAAATTCCATGTCTGATACGCGAGATTCTGTCTGATGTGGTATATTGTCAGGAATTTTACTTTCAAGTTTTATGTAGTATGAGGTAGTTTGGTTGAAATATTGGATTAGGTTGGGATATATTGCAGTTTGTAAGAAAAATGTCTTGCTATATAGTTATTCAATGAAGTTTAGTAGTTAAATAGCTAAAATATTCATTCAAATCGTCACATATTTTACTTATATTAATCTTACTTTATTCTTTACGCACAGCATGAGGATTTATAAATATCATTAAATTGTTAGAATAGAATTGTTTTATTTGCGAACACACTGTGCCCAAAGATAAATGTAATTTATGTAAGCATATATTAAATGGGGTAAAATATTATGTCTGGGAACTGATTGTGAAAAGATTTATAAGAGACACAATGAAACTGGTACCTTAGCTTAATCTAATATATTTTTTCTTTCAGTAAAAATTTGTTAGTGATAAACCTAACCTCGAAATACTTTTATTTGAAACTGTTAGTTAAAGATATTTTTTTTAAAAATGGGCCTCTTTACCGGTTCCTATAATAGTACTGTATTCTTATTGCATAATTTGGACCATGTTTTAATGACCCATATTTATCATGACCATTATCCTAATTAGTTATTAACAAATTTGAAAGCAGTCTTCCACGTGATATATTTTTAAAAATACATTTGTATCTCGTGAAACGAGCTCAAATTTCAAATTCTTTTACAATCAATAAAGATATTTCGTGTGAATTTGTTCTGTAAGACTTTTACAAATTAAAACAACTGTAAGCTTCATTTAGAATTGAAATTTATTACAATGTGCGCTCTATACATCAGCAACCTCCATCCAGATTGCAACGAAGCTACACTTTATAAGAAGTTTTCAAGCTTCGGAAAATTACTAAATATTCACATCTGCCGGGATCAAATTTCTCGCCAATCATTGGGCTATGGCTACGTCAACTTCTTCCTGGAATACGACGCAGAAGAAGCTCTTTCGAGTCTCAATTATGACGTGTTACTTGGAAAACCAATTCGTCTGATGTGGGCAAAGTGTAGAGCCAAAGGGTACAATATATCCGCCAACTTGTTCGTTAAGAACATTCGTCCAGACATCGGCGAAAAGACACTACACGATATATTCTCCAACTACGGCGCCATCTTGTCTCTGAAGATTTCAAAAAAGGGCAATGGCGAACACGAAGAATTAGTCGGATATGTCCAATTCGAAGATGAAGAATCGGCAGATAGAGCTATCAAAAGTCTTGATGGAAAACTTTTATGGGGTAGGGTGATATCAGTGTCCAAATACATATCGAAGAAAACCCTTGCGGAAAGAAAGTTCACCAATGTTTACCTGAAGAACTTCGGACTAAGACTAAAAGACGAAGACTTGATGGAATTGTGTCATAAATTCGGAACCATTTTGAGTGCAAAGGTTATGACTGATGAAAAAGGAGTCTCCAAAGGTTTTGGGTTCGTTAGTTTTAAAGACCCAGACAGTGCAAAAGAAGCAGTGGAAAACCTAAACGGAATTATTCTTGGTGATAGTAAATTGTTTGTTGGAAGAGCAAAAAATAAAGCTGAACGACAAGCTGAGGTTACGGCAGCTCTTATTAAAAAAATACGATGTTGTTTGTTGTAAACTACGTTTCTTTGTTTTTCAAATTGAATAGATTAGTTTTTTCTAATATATACATTCATAAAAAAAATTATAAACTAAAGTGCTACGATCTTAAAAAATTTAATGAATACATAAAATTGATAAGTGAAAGCTCTTAAAAGTTTGTGAATTTAAATACAAATTTGATGTTAATCTTTCATTTCAATGTGTTAAAGTAAACTTTTTTGATGAATTGTTTGAAATGTTAAAACCTGAAATAAATCGAAAATGTATTAGTCGTAAATATAAAAATGTATACAAATTAAAAATACTTTTTTCAAAATCATAAAATGTATAATTTAAATATGAAATTGATAAGTTAAAGTTTAATAGTTCGTGAATTTAAATACAATTTTTTTTTAATTATCTTTGAATGTGTTAAAGTAAAACTTTTTGATGGAATTTTTGAAATGTTAAGAAACTAAAATAAAAAAATGTATGGTTTTTAAATATAAAATGTATTAAAATTAAAAATGCTTAAATAAAAGTAACATAAAAAATATTGTACTTTGATTGATAGTTTGTTATAAATTTGACAAGCAGTATTTGGTTGAAATGCAGTTTGGTGGTTCCCCTTGGCGAAGGCGAAATAGTATTTAGTAGCCATTAAATCGCAATTCCAGCATATCGGTCCCTTTTATTAGCGAGCACAAATTTCTTACTTTTTTTTCACGTGCGAAAAAATATTGTTTTTACCACATCACAATTTATTTTCAAAACATTATTTTTTTCACATTCCATGTAAATTTATCTATAGTATATTTATGTTTTTGCATACTACTACATGCATCTTATCCTACATTACATAGATATATTTCCACATTACATATATCTTATTCCCTATTACATGGATGTTATTCCATATTACATAGATATCATTCCGCATTTTACGTGACTTTATCCATATTACATACGTAATATTACCTATGCCATGTAAATTTATCCATATTCCATAATCCCATCCCATATTCTATATGTTCAAACAAGCCGCTACATTCCACAATCTTATAAATACCTGATAACCGTCAAGGAATTTTTAGCTCCTCATCAACGCGTGACGCGTAACCCTTTCTACCATACTCGATCAGTAGAACATCTCGAACATTCCAGACGCCACACCAAGCGTAGTTTCCTTGCATTTTTTCGATCTGACTCATTTACCTAATACAGATTCAGAATATGCTGAAGTGTGTCGGCGGATTAGTCCAGTTTTGTAGTCTTGTCGGTTGGAGACACATATTTGTGTATTTTAAGATATCATCAGCGCCATTTGTGACTTGGAATGTTTTGTTTTATTTAATATCGTTTTCTGTTACAATTCTACAATTGTTTCAAGAATATATAAATAATTTATTTCGTTTTTCAAGGGCAGTTACTTGAAATAATTGCCAGACACAGAAATCGAATAACTATATTATAACTATATATTAAAGGTACGAAGCTATATGCGTATCGTCTACAGAAAAATATATGCTTTCTTTGCATTTTTTCGAGATGACTCATTTAACTAATACAGATTCAGAATATGTTAAAGTGTGCCGGCGGATTACTCCAGTTTTGTAGTCTTGTCGGTAGGAGACACTTTTTTTTTATATTTTCAGCGCCATTTGTGACTTGGAATGTGTTTTTTTTATATCGTTTTCAATTTCAGCTTAAAATTGTCTCAAGAATCATGTAAAATCATTGGTTTAATTTTCAGTTTGAAAAGTTTTAAGAATAGTTATTTGAAATAAACTGTCAGTTACAAAAATCGAATAACTAATTTATAACTAGACTTTAAAGGTAGCAAGCTATACATAAGGTATCTTCTACAGAAACTCCTTAATTGATAAATGGCTTGTTTCAGGTGACGTCTTTCCCTCCAGCTTTCATTTCTGAACTTCTGTTCTCTCAGTGCTTTGATTGGTGCTCTGTTACTACGTGACATTGATTCACCAACCAACGCTCGAGAAATATTTTCTTTTCACAGCATTTCTGTTGCCACTCCTGCCTATGCATTCTATAGTTTAGATTTTCATTTTTTAAACAGATGTATTCTGCAATAAATTGTGTTTTAAGGAAAATACTGGTGCAATTACAAACACATTTTTAGTCTAAAATAATCGCCACTTATTGCAAAACATTTATTTTAAAACTAAAACTTTTAAGCATTTATAACGGAAAGAAATTTGAGTCAAAAGAGATGCAACCGTGTGTGTAAAAAGTTCAACCGCATAAAAAATATGGCATATCCAAATAGTATAACATAGTTATATGAATAGCAAAATTTAGCCTTTTTTAGTTGTTTTTTCACTCTTTTGTATCCGACTCATTTACCTAATACAGATTTTAAATGTAATGAAGTGTGGCAAGGGATTAGTTCAGTTTTGCCGGCTTGTCATTGGGGATAATAAGTTGCTCTTCTTTAGCATGATATCATTGTTGGATTATGTGGTATAAGGATGAACTATCATTCATGTTTTCCTACAGAACAGTTGTATTCTTTCACTGCTCTGGTTTTTAGAACATACTTTGTTCCTTAGAATAAATATATTTTAACCGAGAAATCCGTAAATTAATTTTGGGAAAAATTTCGCCAGTTCTCCAAAAGTACAAAACATTACAGACATTTTGCGTTCATGCATATAATTAAAGGGTCACCGTTAAAAAACGCAAAAGGAAATGAAAATGGAATTGTTTGTTGTTATTTCTAATTCTTTACTTCTCTGACAATAGTTATAAAAGTCCCATAAGTTTTAAACACATAGCCATTTCAAAACTCAAAACGAGTCTTTTTCATTAATTAGGACTGATAATTTGATGTTGTTCCAATGAAGTTCTAAAACACATAATAATAATAATAATAATAATAATAATAATAGTAATAGTAATAGTAATAGTAATAGCAGTAGCAGTAGTAGTAGTTGTTGTTGTTGTTATTATTATTAGCATCCATCATCATTATTACTATTATTATTAATTATCAAAAACAAAACAACAAGTACAATTTAAAACATTCAGGAGATTAGTTTGTTGTGTTGCACTTTTTATTTGCATTTTTCAATCGTGATCCTTCATCCTAAAACGATTCTCTCCAACCCAAAGCAGTCTCTAAAGATTCAGAAGCAGCTTTAAACATGTTCTTTTATAAAAACAATAACTACTTCGGATAAACTTAGTGTTTTTTGTTTAATATCTAATTTCCCGTAGTTAATGCGTGCCGTGGTAATGGTTGTTGAAGAATGTGATTATGGCGGATGTGGAGCTTGAAATGATGATACGGAGGACTATTAGTCACACCAGAGTAATTTGTTACAATTATGCAGAGTGTTGCCTGGCTTTAGAAACGCATAGTGTCTTAGATGGTTAAGGCTATTTTTAATTATAAAAGCACATTGTGAACTTAAGAAAATAATCTTTACTGGAGGTAACTAGCAGAATGGATTACAAATTTATCCGTGTAGCTTGCATAGTTCAGTTCTCACCGTAGTTTAAGAATATTTAACACATAAATTTTGTTTAAATTTTTTATTTCTTTTTGTGTAAGTAAAAGTTTAAACGAAAGTGGAGTTTGCATGGCATATATTAACAGGTTCACTAAATGTTTATCAGCAATTTAGATTCAACCATACTGAAACTTTTATTGCACAAATTGAGTTAGAAACTACTTAAAATATTTTTATTTTTCGCATAAAGCTTGCTATTTAAAATATTTAAGTTATTGAATTCTTTAAACAGCTATGTAATTCCAATAGGGGGGCTGTACAGTGTACAATGCCAATAATTTGGATTTTTCATTTTCTTTTCTGTAAGTCTTTCTGCATCGTATCTAGTCATATCTCATCATCATCCAGAATGTTACATTACAGACAGGATACAGTTTACAAACCATTGCACGTTTTGGCTATGTGCCAATATGGAGGCTATGCAATGCCAAAATGGGAGCTATGCAATGCCAATATGGCAGCTGTGTAATCCCAATATGGGAGCTGTGCAATACCAATTTTTTTTATTTCATTTTCTTTTGTGCATTTTATCCTATCTAGTCACACTTCATTACCTTCCAGAATGTTACATTCATACAGGATACAATTTACAGACCATTGTACTTATCCATATAGATAAAAAATGACCCTGCGACTCCATAATACATTGTTAAATGCTTCGATTCCATTGAATCATGCCCACCCGCATTGAAACTAAACGTCGATGTAATCTTGTTGAGGAATAGAATAGGGGCTCGCGCATACCTCATAAAAATGTCCAAATTTCTCTGCACCTGCAACAAATGCCTTCACAAAATCACGTTCGCGGTGTGAGTTTGGTAATAAATAACTTCAAATGGTATTTCAGTATTTTTGAAGGGGGATAGCTTTAAATAACTGTTCCTGTGTTATTTTTCTTTTGGAATTCCGTTATGTAACGGTTATTGCAATTGATAGTGCTTTCTATGTCATCATATTTGTCACTAGTTAGATACTGTGTACTCTTTTTTCCATTTGAAGGATTTTAAAATAAAAGTGCGGATCCCTAAGATATAAAAAACTATTCGAGAAATTGACAAAATTGCAGTGCTGCATTAGATTGAGGGTTGATTAAAAAATAAAATTTTTCATTTTTTCCATTCTTATCAAACTGTAACAAAATTATATGAAATATAAAAATGAATAAAGAGAGTAGAGTACAAGTGGATTTCCAACTGCTGCGTTTTAAGAAAATTCTTTCCCGTTTACATTTAATGTGAAGTGAACTCATTTTGAATTCAATAATCAAACTTTACTATGTATTTTTTTTGTACAAAATATATTACTATTTGTACAAACTTTACTATTTATGCGTATGAAAATCCTACTAAAATATGCTATGCCTATTTTTAATTGCACTAAAGAATCCGAATTCATCTGTAAGAGTCAAATTATTTTTCTGTTGCTCTATTAAATTAAAAAAGGGTATTTTTGAGAAATAAATTTTATTCTGCATAAAATATTGGGAAGTACTTTGAAAAAATACGCGCGGGAAACTTTGAGATGCATCAATTTATGATTATTATTGGGATAAGTTTATTAATTTAAATATACAAAATGCCCAAACATTTTTTTTATCGCTATCTATGAAAATGTATACTGTGTACTGAACACATTTCTAAAGAAACTGTACTAAAAACTCGTGTTATAACTGGGATTTTATCTTTTGTGTAGAGTTCTGTTTGTTCATAAAAAATTAAGTCATAATTTTTATTTAACTTAAATGGAAGTTGTGTTTTCGACATTATAAACCACTTACAATATCGCGTAGCTGCGGAAAATATAAAAATTAACATGAAAATGTCCAGCATTTGTTTTTTCGGCAGCTGTATACTGTTAAAAATTTTATACTTGGTTTCACCAAAATGGTTCTTATAGTAGCTGCAACACCTGTGTGGTAAAATGAATCACCATATTTTTTAAATTTAGTTGAATCGTATTTCATGTTTTGTTTTCCGAGATCTAAAAAATGGTTCAACCGAATTCCAAAATATATGTTGGAACATTTCACCACACAGTCGTTGCAGCTACTATGAAAACTATATTTTTGGTGAAACTTAGCATGAATTTTTAAGCAACCACGCATTACATTACCTCTCTATGTTCACTCTACATAGAAATATCTGAAAACATCGAATCAATATCAATATAATATCTTTTCTTCTTACTCCAGTCAACTCATCAAGTGTAGAACCTTGAATCTCCACCATCCCACTCAAACGATCTTCGTTCTGCGCCCCACTGAGCACATCGTCTGGGTCATTCCCGTGACTCTTCTTTTTCTTGCAGACGATCTCTGAATCACCCCCTTCCATTCCATCTTTTTCTTCTTCTTCTTCTTTTAGTTCTTCTCGTCTTCCGTCCTTTTCTTTGCATCCGGAGAATATATGAGCGAAAGGATTGTTCTGTAACGCGGTTGTCTTACAAGTTAGTGTTAATGATCGTGTTTTATTGAGTTATTTTGTTTAGCAAAGCGTTAAATTGGGGAATGTACACAAAAATATAATGAAAAATTATGTTTTTTTTTCTGTTGTGTAGTGCAATATGCCATGGTATAAGTGATGTTTCGGAAAAAAGGCAATTTTTCTTGAGAATCGCCTGGCGTTTTGTACCTTTCATCCCATCGTTTTCCTCTTCTTCTTTTGGTTCTTCTGTTCTTTTCTTTGCATCAGAATATTTGAAGAGCTTAGTTTAAGTACGTGCTAAGTGACAATAAGGTGAAAACGAGAAAATGAGCTTTGAAGTTTTTCGTTTGCACTCGAAATAGTTAAACAAGGCACTTACAAAAGGTAAAAATTTGTACTTAACTTAAAGTTTATGAAAAGGGACACTTGTTAGCTTTAAAGGACGGAATAACGTAATCATTGACACAAAAAATCTCTATTTTTTTCAAAAATTTTACTTAGCACGTTCTTCCACTAAGCTCTTCATTTGAACGAAGTGATTGGTTTGTAGCGCAGTTGTTTTGCAAGTTATTGTAAATGATCGTGTTTTGTTGCGTTATTTTGTTTAGTAAAGCGTTAAATTGGAGAATGCATACGAAAATAATCATGTAAAATGCTGTTGATTTTTTTTCTGTTGTGAAGCGTAATCTTCCATTGTATTCATACAATGACAGATTGCGCTACACATCACTCACGAGTGATGTTTCGGCACAAAAAACCCGATTTTAGCTTCCACACTACGTTTATAACGTAAAAAGTGGAAGGTATTATAATCTTTCAGCCCGTCTGTCTGTCTGTCCGTCCGTCACCCACTTTCATAGCCCGAACTACAAATTCTACGGAAAAGTGTGATGCGTCAAAAAATTCAGCGCATCAAAATTAGAATACATTGAAAATTTCAGAGAAGAATTCGAATTCGAAGTACTTCAATTATTTAAAAAAAACTTCAACATTTAATGCTCATTAAAAAGCATAGGAAGCCATTTTTATTAGAATTTAATCACCATTGCCATCCGCAACAATCGCTTGAGAAACTTTAACTCTTTTAGACAATAAATTAAAATAAATTTATTTTAGCAACATCGATCAGTTTGAAATGACGTCAAATATATTTCACTACGAGATTATTTGTATGTTGATTTGAAATGTTTTCATTCTATTTAAAAGCGAGGAATATTACATATTTATTCTTTGAAATATTAATTTTTGCAAACGATAACTAATAATTATTGAATTTTCGAAATAAAAGAAATGAAACTAGCCAAATTTAGCATGTACATGTTTAATATAGAATTAATGCTGTGTTTGGCGCCTTTTTACCTGTTTAACACAACTGTTTGTGTGGAAGCGGGTTAAGTGACAGATTCTGTTACAAACCTACTTGTTTTTCTTGAGAATCGCCCGAAGTTTTGCATTTCTATTGTGTCTCTTAAGTTAAAAATATTGATGTAAAGGAAAATAGAGTCACACACAAATTAAAAATTTTAATGTTATAAAACTTGCTAGTAAATCACCTATAAAAGTGTAACACTCTTTGAAACTGAAAATTGTGTAAATTTGCAAAAAACATGTAAAATATTATCATAATGGATAATTAGGGTCATCCCAATAAGTTATGATTACTGTGGCAGTTTAATGTTATTAAAAATTATGTTATTTTTTGTGCATAGGATAAATTCAATTCTAAATCTATCTGTTCTGTTTGTTCGAAAAAAATATACAAAATAATTAAAAAAAATATAAAGCATTACTTATCTTCGGTCAATTTATCAATGTTAAGATATTAGTTTATATGTTGCTAAGATATATACGAAGACTTACTTTAATATTCATCTACTTTAGTTTTTAATCTGAGATCTCGTCAAAGCTGCTCTTGGTTTTACCCTTTTGTTTTCGAAACAAATGATAATTCATTGTCTTCCTCAATTGAAGAGCTTAGTGGGAGAACGCGCTATGTGACATTTTAACAAAATTGAAACTTATTTGTCAATAAACATATTATTCCTTCCTTTTACTACAACAAGTTTCCCCTTTTACTTAAACTTTAATTTAAGTATAACTTTTACCTTTTGTAAGTGCTTTTTTTTAACCGATCTAAGTGCAAACTAAATATTTTAAAGTTTATTTTCTTGTTTTCACCTTTTTGTCACTTAGCACGTTGTTCCACTAAGCTCTTCAATTGTCAGTGCTTGTTTTACGACATCTACCTACTAATCATATGGATATTCTTAAAGAGAGTTGTTGGTGGTTAAAATTTAAATGAGGTATAATTTGTATGAGAGTTTCCACAAAAAGGATAATGTAGTACAAATTTGACTCAGAAACGCAAAAATTGAAACTTTTTTGTCAATGAATATGTAATATCCCTCCTTTAAATATAACAAGTTTCCCCTTTTCCCTTAAAGTTTAAGTTAATATATTATATTTATTAACTTAATTATAATTAATTATATGAATTTATTATTATTTTTTTCACCGTTTGCTATTACCTTTTTTTTCACCGATTGCAATTACCGTTTTTTTTTAACCTATCCAAGTGCAAACTAAAAATTTCGAAGCTCATTTTTTCGTTTGTACCTTTTTGTCACTTAGCACATTAGTCCACTTAGCTCTTCAATTGTCATTGCTCGTTTTACAACATCTACCTACTAATCAAATGGATATTCTTAAAGAGAGTTGTTGGTCGTTAAAATTTAAATGAGGTACCGTTTGTTCGAGTTGTGTTTCCACAAAAAGGATAATGTGGTACAATTTTGCCTCTGAAACGCAAAAATGCAATTTGTGTGGATAATGGGGTTGTTTGCGAAGCTTTCTTCTTCTTTATTTGAATTGAGAAAAAACGCAAAAGTTTTTTTAGATATAAAATAAGAAATATTTTATGAATACATATTTGCTTTTTGATTATTTTTTTTCGTAATGATATGAAGTACAATGGAATATACTTTATGGATATGATCTTGTAATTAGTTTGAGAAATTGATGATTGTGTGTAATGAATTTTTTTGTTATTCTAATGTATTATAATATTTAAGGAGGTAATTAAAGAGGTTAACATGATATACAGAAAAATCCTAAATTGATGAAATGATAGTAATGTTTATTATATGATATCTTAATGTAAGATGAACAAAATGTTAGGAAGTATGTAAGGGAATTTAGCAAAGTAGTTTGGACGTTTTATTATTGGTATAAAAATTTTTGCAGAAATGAAAAAAAAATCTGCACATTATTATTTTTGTATTCAGTGGTAAGATTAATCAGCTTCAAATGTTATAAATTAATTTTAATTCGATAGCAAAAAACACATTTAATCTATAAACTACTTACAAATACGTGTTATGTGTATTTAATTCAATTAAATTTCGATGGAAAAAAACAGACATTTCATTTTAAAACTTTTATTCTTAGCTGATACAGTTACATAATTAGTGCATTTTAAATTATTGATACTTTTTACAAGTATGTGTATTATTATAATTTGTTTAGATTTATTTCTTATACAATATATTTAAATTTTTATAAAGATAATTTCTAATTTGTATCTCTTTTATTTTTCAGGTAAGAATTCCTTATTCAAAGAATTGTCTATATCTGACCTCGTTGTGCAATGTGCAAGATGACTTCGTTTAACGTAAAATACTAATTTTCTTCAATCTAGAAACGTCTTTTCATGTAAAGTAAGTTTCGTTTTTTTTTCATATGCATAAACACTTTTTTAAACACAATTTTTAAACGGATTGAAATCCATAGGTTACATAAAAAATACGGAAAATTGGCAATTTTTAACTAGTTTCTTTGGGTTTACATTTAAACCCTACTTTCAGTAATTTAAGAAAAAAATTATAAATTTGAAGTGTCTCATCTGAACAAATACTTTTAATCATATTTTGTAAATCTAATTAATGCAGGGTGGCGCAAATAAAAGTGGCCCCGTCGTGGAGATAAGAATAAGAGAATTAAATAAGATAAGATAATTGTATAATATAAGAGAATAAGATAAGATAATTGTATAATATAAGAGAATAAGATAAGATAATTGTATAATATAAGAGAATAAGATAATTGTATAATATAAGAGAATAAGATAAGATAATTGTATAATATAAGAGAATAAGATAAGATAATTGTTGCAAAGTCAAAAACCGACGCAAAAAAGGTTTGCTATGTGGAGCTATTGATCGCGACAATATTGAGCCCAAACAAACGGTTGGCGAATTATTTGCCGGCAACTATGCTATGGTTTTACAAGCTAGTTGGATTGCAATATAAACTGAAGGTTTGTGCAGATGTGTGTGTGCAAAAAAATTCCCAATAGGGATTATTTCGGCCGTTATTTATCCTAGAGAATCGGACCTTTTTATTTTTGTTGATCCAAAACATTCTAAATTGATTGCAAGTCACAAAATTTGCATTAATGGCCGCCTTCATATAATACGCACTAAGATCTGAACTCGAAAATAGTCCATGAGTAGCTCTACTGCGGTGCTAATCCAATCCAACCAATGCAAAAACAGGTTTGCCAAGTGAAGCCATTGCAAGCTTGAATATTTTTTTATTTCGACATGAAGGCTTTCATGCGGCTTCAATAGTTTTTCTCGCCAAGCATCTCAATGCATTCCTATCTCTACGACGGGGCCACTTTTATTTGCGACACCCTGTATAAGAGTAATTAAATATTATTTACTGACCTAGGACATTCAAAAGCCCTTTCTAATATTCACAAACAGTAGCACTTTGAAATTGTCTCAGAAAATATAGCTACCTTTAACGATTAAAGGCATTTAGAATAGAAATTATATTTAATAATATTTTAGTGAGTATTTAAACTTTTTAGTGAATATTTAATAATATTTTTACGAAATATCTATCTTTATTTCTCAATAAAATATTAAAAAAATATGTTTAATATTTAATTAATATTTCTGGTCATTATCGATGAATGGAAAATTTTAACTTACTAGTATGAGGATAAAATATCATGATTTTACACAACATTTGTATTATTATTAATAACATTCACATTACCAAATATTTAATTGACAAATCGAATACCATCCCCTTCCCACAAAAAAAGAATAACAATGCGATAATTTTCCAGTCATATCCACTATCGATTAATCCCCATAATAATAGCGTAATATTGAACAATTTTTTTCTATGCTATGATAGTACAGATTTCCTCTCTCTGGCGCCGAAAAGCCGGGCGTCAGTCTGTCTGTTCGTAACTCCCCGGGGTGGGAGGGTTCTAGTCCGTCATCATCGTTTTTTTCTTTCTATCTTATCAAACCCTCTTCTAATAATTCTCATCTGCGCACTCACACCCTCTCAGCACGCGCCTGGGCGAGATCGAGAAAAAGCAATCCCGGATGTGGCAGATTTTGTGGTCTAGTTTTTTTTTAAGGATGACACGTGGAATAATTGTATTTTTGGGGTGTGAAAATGTTTGTTATCGTTTTTTTTATGACGGGAAATTTTTATAATATAAAGAATATAGATTTTTGTTTGTTAAAAACCTATATTTAAAGAAAGAGATTGAATAAAATTAGTTACATTTTGATTTATTTAAGGAGAGACAAAAAATAAATTGATAGACGGTGGTATTTCTACTCTGACCAGGCAGAGTGTAGCACAAAAATAACTTGGATAAATTTTATTCTGAAATTCCCTTTTTGGCTACATTTTCTTTTCATTTAGAAAGTTCTTTGTTATAAGAAAAAAATTGACCAAAGTATTCTCATAGATATAGTAGCACCGTTCACTGCCGATGATTATATATTAATGATAGCCAATAATAAATTAAAAATGTTTTATTTTTTTCGAATATCGTTTTAAAACCTACACTTTTGACTTTTTAGCATTTCAATATTTGTTTAACAAATTGCAAACGATATTAAACATAAAATTAAAAATACATATTTATCAAAATTAACTTGAGACATATAAACTAAATAAGTGGCTTACATTTTTATATATTTTAAAAATCATAATACTGAGTTATCTGCATTGCAGCTAGTCTACCTACAAAAAACATACCAAAAACCAACAGCATATAACTTTGTTTCCTGGATACAAAAGTCATTAAAACTAAATCTCAAAGTGATTTAAACTGAAAAAAAAATCGGAAAATACATTTTTTTTTCAATGCGGTACTCCATTATTAGATATTCCACTTTAGATATCAGCGAAGAAAATGAACAATCCTAATTACCGTAAGAGTTTTTTCACTGTAATACTATTTAACTATATCACAATAAAAAAAAACCTACCAGTTCGCTTGATTCGGCATTGTAATGTAACTAGTAAGTAGTTTTTAAAATAATGTTATGACTAGAAATTTAGAGTTAAATTCGAATATACGATCATAAAATACACTGTTAAAAATTTTGTGCTTGGTTTCACCATGGTATTGGTTCCTAGTAGCTGCAACGGCTGTGTGGTGAAATGTTTCACCGATTTTTCGGTGTTTGGTTGAACCATTTTTCTGGATTTGGAAACAAAAACCTGAGAAATGGTTCAACCGAATACCAAAAATATGGTTTAACGTTTCAGCACACAGC
Organism: Oedothorax gibbosus; assembly: GCA_019343175.1. Classification (NCBI taxonomy): domain Eukaryota; kingdom Metazoa; phylum Arthropoda; class Arachnida; order Araneae; family Linyphiidae; genus Oedothorax; species Oedothorax gibbosus. Next base: position 14,648,852 of record CM033276.1, on the reverse strand, counting down.
CGTTGCAGCTACTAGGATCCATATTTTTGGTGAAACAAAGTGCCTAATTTTTAACAGTGTAATAACTACCCGGCGGATACGTTAACTATTGATGCTAAAAATTTTGTTTCAATTTTATTTCATTTCAATCTTTTAAAGATTGTTATTTGACAAAATATTTTAACGTGTTATATTTCCTTAGAAATATAAGTTTTTTTTAAAGAATTCAAGAACATAGTCTAAATATTTTAATGCTTCTTATCTTACTTTAAAAGCGCAGTTTCAAATATCGGTTGCATAGTAAAAAATGATATAGGACAATGATATAGCATGAAACATATGCCTTTTATCTACTCATGTACAGGTAAATTGGATTGATATAATAAAAATATACCAAGTAGTAGACTTCTTTCGATAGACAAAACATATTAATTTTTCTTTTTATCTATACAAGAAAAAGTATTGTTTGGATCATTTAAACTCTAAATAGAAAAGTAAATACTCAAATAATTTCATGCTTCCTTAGCTAATGGACGTTTGCACAAACTTAACTTTTATCGTGTGACATACGTAAACTATTTTTATGATGGCCATAGGGAAAATACGTTTATTTTAAAGCTTGTTTTTATAAGCTTCAAGCTATTTTATTTGGTGGTTAAGCTTTTTTTAATACGTTTTAAGCTATTTTATTTAGATATAATCTGGTCTCTTAAGGAATAGCAATTTCGTTCTTTATATTTAAATTTAGTAAGGACGTGATTTTAGATTAAAAAATTCGTTCATAAAGACTTCAAGTTGTTTTCATACATTTCTGAAAAGACATGAATTTACATGGATATTTTATTTTCAAGGAATGTTTTAAAATAAATAGTTGAACGGAAGTTACCATAATTATTAAATAATTACTGATATCATAATATAATGCATAATTCTATACGAAAGAAGAATAAGGCAGAAACTGTAAAACAGTTTTTACATCAAGGAGTTCTATGAGCACCCATTCTAATAGTTACTTAATTACATAGTAGGAAAGAGTTTTTAAAACTTTTATAGCTTAATAAATTATTATAAAATACCAAAATTGTAAAAAAAAATTGTTGTTATAATAACTTCTGAATTTAAAATGAAAACTAAGAGTGAGTTATTCCCGTGCTGTAAAATACATAGTGATTAAAATAAACATAAATATTAATACCAACTCAAACATAATTTTTTTTTTTAATACACAAAAATTGATTTTGCCGCTACTTTAAACTGAATGTTTGTTTTAAACTATTTTTTTGGAAAGGGTTTTTTTTTGTTAGAGGAAACTTCGATATACATTATAAAAAGAATAATAATAATATTATTTTCAATTTGAATATCTTTTATCATCTTGCATTGTAATAAGCCCTAAACAAACACAGTTTTTTTTATATCTATTTGCATGTCTCGGAAGATTATGAAAACTGTAATTGAAATAAACTTATTTTTCATTCTCTTAAAAAATTTCCTTCAAACGACATACGTTTAATTAGTCCCCTAAGGGAAATAAACATTCTAAACAAAAGATAGGAATTAAACTACTCTAAATGATGTAATTTTTTATTTATGATTTTTTTAATGAAAAATCTTCTTAATATATATATTTTATGAAAAATGTCACGTCTATAAATTAAAGAAAACACACAAAAACTTGTAATCGAAGTTGTTATGATTACAATAAAAGACTGGAAAGCTACTTGTGAATAGAAAAATATCTGCATTATATTTGGTGTTTCGTCCGTATCGGTTAGTTTAGTGCTTTGGTTTGACAAACTGGATAACGGCAATTTTGAGTGAAAAGAGGTTTAGTATGATAGAATACAACCTTACGATAGAGATCTACGCAATACAAGCATATATGCAATGCACAGGCATATATACAATCGAATAAAAGCATATTTCTAATTAATCGGTTCTAAACCTTTTTTATTGGTTTCCGACAAAAATCCCTCAACAAACTTTAAGCTTAATATATTTTGTTATTGTATTATACGATATGCAAACTAGGACAAACAAATGGAAGAGGATGACCAGCAATAATTTTTAATAATAATAATAATAATACCAATGATGATGATAATAATAATAATAATAATAATAATGATAATGATAATGATAATGATAATGATAATAATGATAATAATAATAATGATAATAATAATAATAATACCAATGATAATAATAATAATGATAATACCAATGATAATGATAATAATAATAAAAAAATGAAAATGGTGATGATAATAATAAATAATAAAAAATAATAATAAAAATTATGATGATAATAATAATAAAAACAATAACAATGATAATGATAATAATAATAATAAAAAAATTTAAATGGTAATGATAATAATAAATAATAAAAAAAATTGTGATGATAATAATAATAATAAAAACAATAACAATGATAATGATAATAATAATAATTTAAAAAAATGGAAATGGTGATGATAATAATAAATAATAAAAAAAATTATGATGATAATAATAATAATAATAACAATGATAATGATAATATAATCTATCTCCTCTTCTGGTCATCGACTTTTTAAGGGTCAACGATCTTTTGGACTTGGTCTGACTTAGTCAGACCTAGGAGGATTAGTCACAACAACAACAATAATTTTGCACTTTTCCTGCTGCTCTTTAATAGAAGTTAGACGACCAATCCTTTTAATTTATTGCGACTTTATTGGCTACGGTTGTTTAAAGGTGAGTGTACGGAAGTGAGATAAAAGTGGAAATTTTTGCTTGATATGCATGTCTAGTTAAAAAGTAAAGTTCTAGTTCTAAATCATAAAATTTCTTGATAATCGGAAAAAATGCGCATGTATACAGTTTTATAAAAATGTTTTTGCGAAAGCATTTGTGATCAAAAAAAAATATTGCAAATATTTTTTTTTTAATTTAGAACCATAAAAATTTTCTTGCTAATAAGAAATGTGAAAAATATAAACCTATGGTAAGTTATGCATTGTGAATAAAAGTTTCGTTTGCGAGTATTTCTTATTCACAATATCTGAAATTGCTTAAAATTATAATTCTTAATATGTTATGGTTTAATCATAATAAATAGATTTAAGGTTTACGTCACATACATTTTAAATTGTCCGTTGAACTGCATTCCAATCTTTTTAAATATTCTTTGTTGTACAAATAACTACAAATTCAAGTCTACGTTACATTTAAAATAATACAATTACGGCGATTGGTCCTATCAGTCAAGGAAATATATGCAGACAAATTTAATTTACTTTGCTAAAATGTTTTTGTAGTCATTACAAAAAATTGCTTCAATTTTTAAAAAAATTATGTTGAGATAAACTAATTGAAACCATACGGAATAGTATTAGTGTTAAATGGGTTATTTAAAATAATTTTATTAATCATTCGTATTTATGGAAAGAGAAAGAGGTGAAAACATGCAATTTTACATTTATAACAGTTAAAAATTTAAACACGTCACAAATTAAACTACCCTTAACCAAACATTAACCAATGCCTTGTCTAGATAAATTTACTTAGGCGTTCACGTCATTTTAACTTATAGTGTCAGTTGAGTATAAACATTGTATAAGTGCACAACGTAGAATTCAGTCAAAAGCGTTCCCTACAATATTTACATCCATTAACTAAAGGTAAATTGGTAGGCTCATGCATGCAAAGGGCAAACGAAATGAAACCCCGTTTTTTAGAACATCTGCCTCCCCGTTCTATTCAAAAATTCCTGACCAACCGATCGGTTGGGGATTCTTTTTAAATAATAGACAGAGATGGATGAAACTTTTGGAGGAAAAAAGGCATTATAATTATTCAGGAATTCCTTCTATCGAATGATTTATGTTCCCGTGACCCTTAAATTGTTAAAATCATATAAAAAAATTTCACTTATAAAATTTAAACGTTTTGTTCGTTAGTCATATGATTGATTTACATTGATAAATTGAATGGGCTTGTTATAGAATATTATAGAATGTTCTATTGATGGTTTTATAAAATGACTTAGGTTATTTCGTATATTAATATTTTGCTTTCAGTGCAATTCATTTTATTTATACTTCACTAAGATATAAATCTTTATATACATTTTTCGAACTTTATTCCAATTTTGATTCTCAAAATAATTGTTATTCTTTTACCTAAACAACAATAAACATTTTTAAAAATATATACGACATCGATAATTAAATTTTCTGTTATTTATCAATAAAAAGAATAATTTTTTAATTGCTACATGTGTACCAAACCTAAATCCCAATTTCAAACACTAATATCTGGAATAATTTTTATTCTTTTTATCACAAAACAATCAGCATTCCCCCATCCCCCCAAAAAAGATACTTATGCATATAAATTTAATCTATTTTTGTCATACATACCCTATCGACAAATACATTTTGCATTTTATCAAAACTTACTAAACTAATTTCCAATTTCAAAATTTAATCCCTAAGGAATTTTATTTTTTTTATCTGTAAATAACAACATTTTCAAAAAATAACAACATTTTCGAAAATATTCTTAAAAATAAATTATTTACATTAGAAGTAAACAGTATTTAATTCACTTAAATTATTATAGGTTAAATAATATGCGACAGTCATTACATATCAAGTATAACTGCACATAAGCAATTCCGTGTAATTTCTACTAAAATGAATTGTATGTTGTACTTTTTTTTTAAACCTCAATAAAGTGCTTTTTCGTCGGGCGTAGTTTTGGTTAATGAATATTCATATGCCATTTTCTTTACTGTGTTATGCAGTGAGTAATGGTTCTTAATTACAAGCAAACAAATGCTGCCATTATAGTGTATTATAAACCGCAAACCATAGAAATGTAAAAAAAAGAAGTCTAAAAAGCTTTTTCTTTGAAATAATAATGGAAGAGTTTTAAAAGAATTTAGTTAGTTGTTTTATACAGATAACTGGTTTTAGATGGTATGTTTTAAGTCCGTGTAACACAATATTTTCACATTCAATTATAAAATATGATATGTTAACATATAATATGTTAACATATAATATGTGTATATTTTCTTAAATTTTAGTTAGAAAAATGTCTCCTGTAAAGTATCAACCACCAACGTTAACATTCATATTCAAAACGTTTCAAAGTAGTATGTTTAAAAAGAAGCTTGGCGCTTTGTTTGGTTAACATAACCATTAGTTATTGCTAACCTGATTGTTTAAGATGTAAACAAAAACTCAATATAAAACTTTTTTTTTTAAAATTCAAATACATATATTTAGTAAATTAGGCTTTTTAAAGTCAATGCATTTTAATCAATACTTCCAGATGAATAACTGACTTTAGACTACTTGACAAACACTAAGACAAAACTTATGTCGAATTTCAATACAAAAAATTATATTTTCCCCAGTTATTATAAATATTGTGTTGAAACAATACAAATATTGCGTTTAGACCAAATAATAATGCATGGTTAGTAGAAAAATTGTGTTGAAGGCGCAGCACGCATGTACTCTTCCGAAATGTAGTTTAGTATCTGCTATTTAATGTTCCGGATGAATAGCCATACTAAAGCTTAAAAAAAATTATATTCCGGTATTTTAAAATGGTAATTTTGTTATACATATTTTAGAAAACTATATAATTAAAATTTTTTTGTCAATCGCGCATGGATATAATAATCGTCTCCCTCGCTATCGTCAGTTTCGTTGGAACAGCACAAATTAGTATTCGCATGTCATCAACACAATTATTCTATTGAAACAACACAATATTATAATATTGCTAGTTTTACACAGAACTTGTGTTGCACTTATGCTGATTGAGCACAATTTTTTTCTGGGTATATTTATATTAGGTTATATATTGTACATGAATTTTCCTCAATATTTTCAAATTTCAATACTCCCAGATGAATATTTTGCTTCAGACTACTTGACACATACAGTATGATATTTTTACAATTACTGGGGCTGGGGAGCCCAGTCGGTTAGGCGCTCGCCTAGCATGCGAAAGGTCCCAGCGTTCGAGTCCGGACATCGCCAAAATAACTGCCAACCTATAAACGGTCCGTTCAGCCAAAAATGTCCGACGAATAATACTCCGTGTAGAGGGAGTGCACGTTAAATATGCTCCAAAATCCCAAAGCTCCAAAGTCCAAACGATGTCGCCCTTAACGGTTGCGTTGGGTGCCTACTCAGGTGTCGGCTCGTCACCTGTTTGTGGTTCTAAAATACGACGCTCGTCGCCAATAGCTCTCGTGTAGCTCTAGTGCGACGATAATTCAAACTAAACTAAACAAACAAAAACTAAAAACCCAGACTCTTTCAAACAGTAGCACAATTACCGTATTATATCTCTTTAAACCCATGACTCACCATCCAATTCAGCGCTGTTTTTGCGTGCTGGCTTATCTGCATCCGCTACTCGAATTATTGCGGATGATATCAATTAAACTCTTCGTGACATCATCACACATACCATTTGGAGAAGAAAAAACTGTCTTCCTTCACGGCGAATGTGTGTCTATTCGTGAGAGATGGCACTGTTAGGATCCGCGGTATTGATGTCTTCAACATATTTGTCAATTTCATTATTCTTTAAGATCTATTTTTTATATATACTTGTGAGAGATGCACTGTTAGGATATTCGATATTGTTGTCTTTAACATACTTGTCGATATCAACATTTTTTCAGATCTATTTTGTCTATTCGTGAGACCTGGCACTGTTAGGATCTTTGGTATTGTTGTCTTCAACATACTTGTGTCAATTTGATTATTCTTTAAGATCTATTTTTTATATATTTGTGAGAGATGCACTGTTAGGATCTTCGATATTGTTGTCTTTAACATACTTGTCGATATCAACATTTTTTCAGATCTATTTTGTCTATTCGTGAGACCTGGTACTGTTAAGATCTTTGGTATAGTTGTCTTCAACATACTTGAAAATCTGGATATCCTTTAAGATGCTATACAGTCGGCATTGATTTGAATTGATTATTGTCTTTTTTATTAATATCCAAACAACGGAATATCTTATATAGTAGTTTTGTGTTTATTAAATGTTTTTGTAACCCATTTTTTTTTTAATTTTCTACAATAGATAGGTTGGAATAAAGTAGTCCAACGTTGTATTAGTGTGTCCTAACATACTTGTCAATCTGGATATTTTTTAAGATTCTTTCCAGTCGGCTTTGCTTTGCATTGATTGTTTTTGTTATTAATATCCCAACCACTGAATCACCTATATAGTAATTTTGTGTTTATTAAATGTGTTTGTAACCCATTTTTTAAATTTTAATTAAATAGGTAGATTGGAATAAAGTAGTTCAACTTTTGGTACATCCCAATATACTTGTCATTCTATTTTGTCTATTCGTGAGAGATGGCACTGTCAGGATCTGCGGTATTGTTGTCTTCAACATACTTGTCAATTTGATTGTTCTTTAAGATCTATTTTTTTTTATATTCGTGAGCGATGCACTGTTTGGGTTTTCAGTATTGTTGTCTTCAACATACTTCTCAATATAGATATTATTTAATATCTTTTACAGTCGACATTGCTTTGAATTGATTGTTGCCTTTATTACTAATATCCAAATAACTGGATCCTCTATACAGTAGTTTTCGGTTTAATAAAAGTGTTTGTAATACAAATACAAAAATTGTCGACCAACAACAAGCCAGAGGCCTAGCAAGGTTGGTCCAAAAGTTTACTAATTATTTACCATTCTCCAACAACTACCGATATTTTTCTTGAATTCTTCAGCTCTCTTTGAATATCCGGCGTTTTCCGGCACCGTAAGTACGACGAGTATTACCGTAAACGTTGCATGTGTAACGTGTTTGTCCTTGCATGGAGACAGAGTGGAACTTTTTTTTCAATGCATGATACTGCTAGCCTTTTGGGTATTGTTGTCTCCATCGGACCTGTCAATCTAAGAGTTTTTATTTTGATTCCAGTCTCATATTTATATTTTATTTTTCGGGGACTATTTTTTAACGTCTCAATGTGTGTCGATTTCGTGAGAGATGACTATGACGGTTCAATGGTTTTCTTCGATACTGTTGTCTGAGTTTTTATCATACGTGTCAACCTGGAGATAAATTTTTTTATGTCCAGTGCTTTTTATTTTTATTTTCTTCCATTATACATTGCTTTTCTTTCACTGTTATCTAGAATGTATCTGTGTAACTATTTAAAAAAAGTGTTAGAGGTTTATCCGTTTTCTCAGCTATATACAAATAAATGTGTTTAAATTTTTTTTAAATGAGTAACTTTGTTATCTTAATAGTTTTTCTTTTATTTCAATTTAAATAAAGAAACCGCATTATTTTTTTTTACGTTTATCGAAGTTTTCTACATTCAAATTAACCGGATTATATCGCTTTGTACGCGGAAAAGAGGCATATCTCAAAAATATTAGTTTTTCAGAAAAATCGTCTGAAGTTTATTTTTCCATTGCATTGCATGATAAAAAAAAATAACGATTCGCTTACTGCATTCCAACTATTCTACCAATTGATTTATTTTTTGCTTTAATCGCTAGTTATTTAAATTTTGAATATTATAGCACTTACTACTCGAAAAGTCATATTTGTGCGATAGGTCACTTTTCCGTGGCTGGATAGTCAATGTAAAAAAGACACTTTGATTTTACGAAACAACAGTTTTTCTTTTCAATTCGTTCGCTGATACCCAAGCCAATTCAGAACAGTTAGATAACCTCTATAAACCCTACAAATCCGCGTAAGAATGTCGAACAACAATACAATACCTGACTTCCCAACTAACCCCAGGTGGACAACAACTAAACTCACGGACGGGTTTCCTAGACCGAATGGAAATCGTAGAAATGTATCTGGGGTGAGTCAGACATATATTATCGTCTGCCACCTGGTGTATCCATATCCGTTGTTGACACGCCCCGTATTCCACCGAACACCCTTTTAGAACAGCTTAATAGAGGGCGCTACACCCAGCAGTGCCCCATTATTTTTCAATGCCCTTGTTGGGATAATAAAGCTGTTTTATTCTTGTCTGTGTGATTTTGTTTAGAGAGTTGGGAGAAATAAGTTGCCTTTTTGTTAGAATGTATTTTTTTACGTGCAATGTTTTGATGGAATAGTGAGTTATGGCCTTAATTGAAGAGCTTAGTAGAAGAACGTGCCAAGTAAAAATTAGTTTGTACTAGTTTTGAAAATTGATACAATTTGTTCAGACTGATGCAGTTGAAACTAGTTCAATAAAAAAATAAGGCTTTTAAATATTTAAAATAGATTTAAGAGACTAGATATGGACTAAAAAAACATTTCATCTAAAGGTGGGGAGTAAAATTCTTCGAATTTTTGAGTTGATTCTATATATTTTATATATTTTGGTGTTATTGTTCTCGTGTATATACCTATTGTATTTCTTTACATCCTTCCATTCAGTTTTCCACTTTATTCGAATTTTTATTTTAAGTTACCATAGTGAAACTTATTTTATAAGCCATCATCAACGGTCAAATCCATTGTATAGCGATATAAGAGGACAGGGAAAGACATTACTTTGACAATGACTTTTTTTTTAGAATTCTGGTTTTACATTCCACATAAAATATATTTTAAAATATATAAAAACATTATATTATAAAAATCATAAAAAAGAAAATTTCCACTCACTCTGAAATGGCACCACTCCCCTTATAAATGTAGTAAATGAATAGGAAAGCTTTTTTCATAGAAAGAAACGTGATGAATAAAAGTTTGCTGTAATGACCTATATAGTTTTTTTTTGTTATCAATGCTAATAATTAGTTGCTAATTATACCTGAACTTTTATTCCTCAATCAATCAACCGCTAATGATTAGATGATATTTTTATCGTAAAAAGAAAATGAGAAACGTATTGATTGATCGAATTGATTGATTAGTTTCAATTATCGTCATTATTTAACAATAATTTCTTTAAAAAATCATAATTTGTTGATTCTAAGCTATAAGAGCTTTGGCCGTATATTGCCTTTAAAATCTACCAGAGACTACTCCTACTTCATTTTTTATATGTCCGTTAAAACCTACTTTATTTTTTATACGTCCTTTAAAATTATAAATATCCTTTGTTTGCAATTTTTTGTAATTATAGATTTTGATGAACGCTGATTTGAGTTCCGCAGATTAGGCAACTTTGGTCTAAGTACAAAACCTTTTTATTACTTGACAAAATTATTTATTTATGTACCATCAGTGTCGCTGATCGTCAGGCAGTTTTTTTTAATATGGGAACTTAGGATGTATTCTATAGAGTAAATAGGCTGCAACCTGGAGTGGCGAATTTTAAAGAGGAGATAATTTGCCCAAAAGTAAAAATAAAATTATTATGTAACGTATTCAAATTGTAGTTTTATTTAAACAAACTGAACTTAAAAAAAAAAAAGGTGGAAACCCCAATAGGCTCTATCCTTTCGGTCCATAAAATAAATATGTTAAGCAAATATGAACTACAAAAAGCTTGACATATGAACGTTACTCTATATAGGCGGCATACTCTTAAGTGTCCGACCCTGCCACTAGTCAAAACTAGGAGAGTGTAATACAACACGACTTTCAATAACCATTTAATAAGTCAATGTATATTTAAAGGTAATTTCAATAAATTTAAAACCTAAAAAGTTCTATATCAGCTACGACTTTCTCATGTTGAATTTTCTCAAAAAACTTAATATGGCGTTTGACAGGCAATAGGAACTTGTACACCGAATTTAAAGTCCGTAACTCTTTTATCTCGAGTTGTGGTGGAGATCTCGAGAGTGGTTTAGACAGACAGACTTCAGACTAATGGTCAAAAAACACTTTTTAAGACTAATCACCCTCTAAAGCGTGTAGAAAACACAAAATCTCCGCTTTGGATTTTCGACCCCCTATCGCAATACTTTCATTAACTCATATAAGATAATGGAAAATTTAAAAAATCCCTTCCGAAGTTTATTTAGATTTATATGGAGTTTAAAGTCGCCCCAATAGCGACGTTTCTTCTATCGTTCCACCTCAAGCATATGATCACCGACCAATTTGTCTCTATTTGGTGTATATTTTGAATGACGAATTAATGTTTTTTTTATTACAAAAACAAAAACCACTTTTTATTTATGAAGACTTTCCAAAACGTGTAGAAAACACAAAATCTCTATTTAAGATTTTCCAACCCATCGCAATACTTTTATGTCCTTGCATCTCATATTAAACAATTAAAAGAAAAAAAATCCTCAGAAGTTTATTTAGCGACGTTAGTTTAGTTTAGTTTATCAGGCGTTTAAAGTCAACTCAAAAGCGACCTTCCTTTCATCGTTCCAACTCAAACGCATGATCACCGACCAATGCGTTTTTATTTGGTGTATATTTCTTTTCACTTCCAACTCAACCGAGGTATGTTTTTCGATTAGTAATGAGCTCTTTTAGCTCGAGCTGTAGAGTTGTGTCAGACAAACAGACTTCTACTGACACATCGACCTATGTTCAAAAAACAATTACTAAGACTAATCACCCTCTAAAACGTGTACAAACACAAAATCTCTTGTTAAGAACTTCAACCCCATCACAATACTTTCATTACCTCATATAAGATGATAGAAAGTAAAAAAAATCCTCTCAGACGTTTATTTAGATTTATTTGGCGTTTAAAGTCGCCCCAAAAGCGAATTTCTTCAATCTTTCCACCTCAAACATACGATCACCGACCAATATGTCTTTTATTGGTGTATATTTCTTTTCACTTCCAACTCAACCGAGGTCTGTTTTTTCGAACAGATACGACCTCACCACATCAGTTCCTTTGGGAACTAGCCGAAAGCTCGCTCCAATACTCACTAAATGATGCGCATCTCCTTTCTATTCCAGTTTCCCCCTTGTTTTTTTAGTTCTTTTAAACATAATACCCACACATGGCGGTTGAGAACATAAGGATGTCTACGTAAATATATTTAGCGGAAAGAGGAATTTGTATTGGATGTACTGTGTGTATTGTTGGTCACGTATTTTCTTTGAAAAATTAAGTACCGTCAAATGAGGTAACTTTGGTCCAAGCATAAAACCCTAGTACTGTTTTTTTTGGATATTTTTTACTCATAGGTCAAGGCAGAGTTGCTACTAATTGAAAAAGGCATTTTTTTCTTCCCTATCCTGGACCCTCATATATAGTATTCCAATTCCAAAATGTATCAACAATATTGTTAATGTATATGGTCCAACTACTCTTTGCGTGTTTAGGAAAACAAATAGCCAACAGCTTTTCTACAATCTATCTATCCACAAACACGAAGGTTTTATGCACTTAATTAAACTGAAATTCAAAATTGCTGTTACATAAACTAATATTAACGAATAAAACTAGTAGAATGAATGTATTTATTTTCTTTTGTGGCTATATTAATGCTTCTTTATACTCGTAATTTCTAGTATTCCATTTCCAAAATTAGTAACAATGTTTTTGATGGTGGTCAATCTTTCCTTTGCGTGTGAAAAAGGAGAAAATGGGCAGAGAGCACGCTTTCTCCATCAAGTTACTAGAATGAATTTTCTGTCTCAGAGCGAAATAGGTTTAGCCTTCTTTACTAATATTAATGAAAAGCGAGGATCTTTAGACGATATTGATAGACAGTAACCTTCAATAAAAAGTAATATAGTCGAACCTCTAAAAGAAAAAAGGAAGGACTCCAGTGATATTTGTATGTGAGTTTAAACTTCCTGTAACCGAACTTCGATAAAATACATAAGCTTACAACATTTGATGTTATTGAAGCTTAAGCTGCCCAACAGCTGGGTATCAGAAACCTAATGAGAAATTTACTGTTTCTACGTACCAAAGCTTTAAAGTTTTTAAGTAAGACTAGTTTCACTAAAGGGAACCTCGAAACCTAACAATAAAAATCTTACTTATTCTTTAGGAGGTTCAGTTTATTTGAATTTACTCCTTTAGTTCTGTACCTTAATATTATATAGGCATCTGTCTTAAATTATAACATATGAAGAGCGTAGTTGCAAAACTCGCATTTTCCAAAGTATCTATAATAATAAAAGAAAGAGTCTGTCTGTCTGTGTGTCTGTTATCGGATCGTAAAAGACCTACTTATACTGCCCTCAGAAATTCGAAATTTTTAAGATAGATTCCCTTTAATACTAACGTGTGCACCTGAGGCTTAGTTTTTTCATATTTGTTCCATTTTTGAAGAAAATTCGAATTTTCTGAAAAAAATACACCACTTTCGCTCAAATCCGATCATTTTTTTCTCTTTCCTGATGCCATCAGCTGAAAAAATTAAATAAAACTTTTAACGAAAACATTTAAAATTCAAAATGTTTATTTTATTCTTTTGCCATTACTTTCAGAAACTAAATTCATTATTTGAAAAATAATTGACATGTTTCAAGTGACGTAATTCCGCCAGTCTTCATTCCTGGATTTTATTGTGGGTTTATTTGATGATTTTTTTATTGATTTTCTGTTGACTGCATGTATGCATATTTAAGCAATAAATGTATAGTTAAGCTATTACTGAACTATGATGGTTAATAAAGGCCATCGCACTAGAGCTGCATATTAGTGTTTTATGTATTTATTTTTTCGCCAAAGACGTTGCCAAACTCGCCAATTTATTAACTAATATTCGTTAAATAGGCGATTTCTTTTATAAATAATTTATAAGCTGGTCGGTTGTTCGAAGGTCATTGTGTTAGAGCTGTATAATGGGTGTGGGTAGCTATATCTATTTTCTCGCCAAATTATTTCCCAAAACGCGCCAAATGAGCTAAAAGGTTTTATGTATTTATGAGGGAATTGTGATGACATTTATGAGTGCATTTTATAGCGTATTTTTCATTTTGGAATTTTAAGGCAATGAAACGGGATTTTATAATTTATAACAAGTGGAAACAATAATAAGTTTATGATCCTATAACAGGGTATATGGTACACACATTTGGAATCTATTTGATATTTTTTTTTTATTCCGTGCGAAGAACGGGTATAAATTTGCTAGTACTAAGATGTAGGGTCCGGTTCCTTCATTGGCGACTTTTGAGTTTTGACCTTTATAGTTTAGAAAAATAGGTAAAAGTAGGGAAAAGTACCACCTCGAAGTGACTGGAGTAAACTAACTATAAAGGCAAAGTAAATTATAACTAAGGTATAGGGTCCTGTTTCTTCATTGGCGACTTATGAGTAAGTTCAATTGGATGAAGTCGCCAATGAATGGGTCGGACCCTATATATGTTAGTTATACTTAAAACATGAGTTTTTCAACTACCCCTTCATATGTTATAATTTAAGACAGATGCCTAAATCACTAGGGTACAGCAAGTTTAAATTCATATACATATGTAGTGGGAGTCCTTCATTTTCACTTTGGGAGGTTTCATTATATCTTCACCTTTCACGTGACAGTGACGCTTTTTCTATAAATAGCCAAAAGCAACAAAACTGTTCTTTTTATGACTAGATGAAGAAAAATTAATTTTTCATTCAAAATTGCGATGAATTGAAAACTGCCCTATACTTGTTGGAGTTATGTCCCTCTGACTCTCAAGTACTGAATTTATACCACCAAAACTCTCTGGCAAGTTTCCAGACACTCCTTAATATCGTACTTGAGATAATAAAGAAGTATGTCTTCAAGTACCGTAATAATGGTTAGGCCCTTAATAGGTTAATTGTGGTTAAATAGAATAACTACTATTCGCGTGCTGAGGGTATATAAGATCTTTTTATGTTTTTCTGCTATTATCTCAGATGGTAGTTATCTTCAGTTTTTTATATTGTTCACTAGGATTTTTCTTAATTGCTATACGTGCTTTAAATTAAGCAAACTTTTATGAAGAGGATACAGATTTTTGTTGTAGTTTTCGATAAAGAAAAAGATTAATCTTCAGTTGAAACTTATCGTTTTTTTATTTCTAGTACTTAAGAAATCGTACATCTTTATACATGCTTATAAATTTCTTAATTAGTTATATATATAAATATTTTTTTTCTAAGGTTAATTTTAGAAACGCATATTTTAATGATGAAAGTAGTAAACTTTAAAAAAAAATAAAGTAAAAATAAACTTACAGTTTCAGTACACGTCAACTCTTCAATTCCCCCCAAAAAATTTAGTTTGACTTTTGAATGTCTAAAACAAAGATATTCAAAGCTTTCATTTACTGAAAAGAAGCAAAATAAACGAATAGAACGAAACATAGCACAACACTCTTTGCTTCTATATTCTTGAACCATTTATGCCTTCTATTTCTAGTATTCGAACTTTCAACCGTCCTTATGTATTTTCTTTTAAGTGCATAACAAATCCAAAATCCGTTACTTAGATCCTTTTTTAGATTAATAATTTAATCAAAATAATTTACTCATACATTGTGAACAAAAACTGATGTTATAAACTCATTCTGTCCAAACTTTCAACTTTCCAACTTTTAGAAAAAAAATATCAAAGAGAAATTAGTACTGAACCCATTTTCGACGATTGGCAAGAAAATTTGCCACTCTAAAGTGTTCTTTCTTCAGAAGTTCATCTTAATAAACTAAATGTATAAGACAAATGAAGACCGTAATCCTGAACAATTTTTGTCGGACAAATTAGGGTAAATGAAAAACGAATTTCAAAAACTTAAAGTTAACGTTTTTATTCGGAAATATAGGTGTTAAGGTGTACGTATACACTTGAACTTTTTTTCTAATATTTCACTTAAAAATCCAATTTTTTATATTTGATATAATTCATAAATGTATGAGGGTACGTGTAAAAATAATTTTAAAAATTAAAATGTTAATTAAGTAATTAGCATTTTATGCATTAATTAGCATGTTTTTTAAACAGTCATAACTCAAGAACTAATTAACTTAGACCTATAAAACTACCACGCAAATTAATCACCAATTCATTCTAAAGGGCGTGAACCTCAAACCAAGTTTGTGGCTCTTTTAGTTTTTTATTTATAATTTTTTATAATAAGCAACATTATAAAAAAATGCATTTTTTTAGAAAAAAAAATAACTTTGACATGCAATATAAAATTAACTTAAAAAACTAAATATTATTTTTTGAGGTTCACGCCCTCCCCCAACTTATACCACAAATAAATAAACAATTCGTTTGACAAAATTTTAATTTTAACTTCTTATCATTGTTTAAGCAAAGTAACACATGAGAAAAATGAAGTTTTGAGAAAATTGAGTTTAAAGGTTATAAAAGCTAACTAACTTTCATGATTTGGAAGATTAGAAAAACCTCTGTAACTTTTTATAAGAGTTGAGTATCAGTACAAACTTTACATCATTTTAAAGAGGAAAAATTGAAGATTCTAATTAACTTAAAAACAAAAAATGCCTAATTTGGTTATTTTTGGCCTTTTCTAGTGTGCATGCATACTATTAAAGGAATTCACCAAGTCGTCGTTAATGGATTAATAATACTTAGCTACCCTCAACCTCAAATCTTATGAATCTTAAAGAACTATACTTTCCCTTTCTTTGCCCTCACACACCCTAGTACCACCATTCCTAGTTCCCTTTTCAAGTACAACTGCCTCGCCACGTGACCTACAAGCCCCCCCCCCCCCCCCCCTCCACCCAGGGGCTTCCAGCATCGACCGGGGCTCGAGTGACGTCACAGCCCTGTCGATCGATGGGGCCGTGTCGGGGCATTCACCTGCAATTCCGAAGGACTTTCCAGGAATAGATACGGACTGGTAGGGATAATAGGGAAAAACGCCTGTGGTGTTGGTAGTATGTTAATAAGAATGAAAAGAAAAACACGTTATTGAAGTCCCGATTAGGTCAAGTTAGTTTGAATTATCGACGCACTAGAGCTACACGAGGGCTATTGGCGACGGGTGTCGTAATTTAGAACCACAGTCAAGTGACCTACCGACACCTGAGTAGGCACCCGACGCAACAGTTAAGGGTGACATCGTACGCAGCGTTGGGACTTAGGAGCATATTTAACGGGCAATCCTTCTACACTACACTGAGTATTATTGGTCGGATATTTTTGTCTGCAAGGGGCCGTTTATAGGCAGTTATTTTAGCGATGCCCGGACCCGAACCTGGGACCTTCCGCATGCAAGGCGGCGTGCCATTAACGACGATTGGTAAGAAACTTTCCATGCGAAAATGGGCTTTCAGCATAAGTTTATCTAAATAAGCAAATTATAAGACAAATGAAGCTTATAGACCTGGGCAATTTATGTAGGACAAATGAAATTACATGAAAAACGAATTTTAAGACTTTAATTTTATCAATTTTATTCGTAAATGAAGGTGTTAATGGTATTCAAGAAATAACCGTTAATAGGTTAATAAATATATAACGTGCTTTATTTAATTCTAATTTATTTTTCAAATTTAAAAATCTTGTAAACTCCTCTTAAATTGTGTCTGACACTACAGTTACATGGAATTACCCAAGAACATTCCTTAGGACGAAAAGCAACATCTTAGAACAACCCCTCCTAAAACATAACCCAAATACTTATACTAGAACAGAGGTGAAGGTAGGGGGGGAGTACTGTGACGACCAGGTGAGATTGGGTTGCGTCACAAACTGGGGCCGCGTAATATAGGAGGTACTGCTCTTTTCTCTTTTGTTGTTGGGGGGAGAGAGAGCAGACGAGATTTAAGAGAGGGTGGGAAAGGGATGGGGATTGGCCATTGTCTTAGAAAGGGTAAGAAGTCGGTTAGTTAGAGGAAGTAATAAAGGGTTTATGGGGTAATTGGGGAAAGAGGGATGGTCTTTGGGACTTTCTCATTAGTTTTAAAGGTGTTTTAGCTTTAATGAAAGGGTATGATGGTGGAAACTTTATCAAACGTAGTCTCACTGGTATTAAGTAAAATATGGTCTTAATAGTTGATTACGGTTAGCTGCTCATTATGTTTGAATTTAAAAGTAGTTACTTTATACTTGTAATGGTTAAGAAATCCACTTGCAATACTAAAGAGTAAAAGTTGAGATTCTTAGTTTCTATATCTATTAGATTTTAAGAAAACTTTTAATATAATTGAGTCAATATAGTTAAATAAGGTGACCTGTATATAGCACATTTTGCTTATAAAATAATGTTAAACTATTACAATAGTTATTTTCAAAAAAAAATTAGTCATTCTTTTTTGCCGGAACTCCCATGTGCATCATGTTATATTGACGAAAAGAAATTACACAAATACGCTGAAAATAATTTAAAAGATATTAAAAATATTAAACATGCCAAAATAATTATCTTAAATTAGAATTGTCTAAATGCAATCGATGAATTTTAATTTTCTAATTTACCAAAACTAAATCCCAAAGCGGTAATAGTTGTTCTTGACTTTGAGGCTTCACAATTCATACGACAAAATATAAAAAGATCTTTTAAAATCAATACAAATTTAAGGGATACATTAATATATCCATTTACTTAAAAATAATAGCATATAATTTCATTGTGCAAATATAGAAAGTATTTCCAGCAATTTATAATCCATTACGGCTGTAAACATTCAATGTAACAAGCATTTCAACTTCAGTAATCTTTCCGAAATTACCTACTTAGTTTATTGCGTATTCCCTGCACGGACCCATCTCTTCATATTCAGCTGATACTAGCAAGAAAAAGATGCACGTCTTACCTTACACCAAATCTTTCTAGAGCCTACTTATGTGCGGGGCGCTTTTACCATGAAGTGGTAGACATGCAATTCTACTGAAAATATAAGAATAGGAATGGATATAAAGGGGGTAACAGTCGTTTTTATACACCTGTTTTATAACATGAGCTACAATGATTGTTTTAAAAAATTCTGTTGTTTCTACAGGAAAGAACTATAAGCTGGTGCTAGAAAAATACCGTTAAATTTACAGAGATAAACTGCTTATTTTATACGAATAATTTGTAATTTTAATTCAAAAACGTCTTAATCTGTGCATTAATCATTTAGTATGGTTATTTCCAGTCTCTTCAAGGGTTGAACTATTTTTTGATATTGGTGGTATATATGTTTATGAAAGATAAGAGCTTTTGGGGTTGTTTCGAACCTAGCAGGTGTTTGGCCAAACAAAATGCCTGAAACTACGGGAAAAGCTCTGAATTTATGTATTAAAGTAGATTAGTAACTGTTTTTTTTATGCATAATTGACTTTTTGCGATCATTAATTCATTATAGAAGGACGTTCCATTTAAGACATATCCTAGACAATTATGAGCAAATATGTGTGTCATTAAACCGGTTAGGCCTTACTCATAGTAACTCCTAATGGTAGAGCAACTGATTAGTTTAATTTCGATACTCTTTTGATATGTTTAAAGCAACTAATTTGCACGGACGTTTGGATGTTACTTAATATCACTCTATTTCAAAACATGTTTATATACCCTTAGTTTAAAGTAAATGTACTTCGAAGAAAATCTATTACGTATAAAAAAAATAACTCATTTCCAATACTACAATATTCAAACTAAGAAGACTCAAACAACCCACACTAACACATTTACAACCTAAACACAAACTAACTGCTCTCAAAAAACACCACCCCTTTAGAGATATCAGTAGTCCACGACCAAGCAGTCCGGGGCAATTCAATCTGTGTCTCTGAGTTGGAGGAAGCGCTTCATCTTTCATCTCGAAAATGGATTGCGGGGTGGGGGGGGGGGATGTATGGGCGTTTCCCCCCTTTTCTCATCACCCTCTTTTCATCCTGCGCTTCCCCATCTTCTTCCGGTCTGGGACGATATTCGGTAACAGCCTCATCTTTGCTGAGAGACTTGTTAAAGGGGTCATTGTAAAATTGCAATTTGCTGCGTATTTTGTATTATAAGCAGGGCCTGATCTACCATAAAGTTCTTTAAACCCGGGCCTTGGGCCTCTAAATTTTCTAGAACTGTTTGCAAAAAAATCTGCAAGCGTTTTGAAGACTTGCTACCAATAATTTAATTTTCCACAAAATATACGAGTTTCTGATTAAATTTCAAATATCTTTCAAAATATCATTATATGAACCTATATGTGTTTTTAATTTAAAATATGCAACAACAAAACTTGAACCATAAGTAAAAAAAAATGAAATACATCAATTCTCTCACAAATCAATTTAAGGCTATTTCGAGGATTGGATAATTCAGAAATGTAAAATCTAAGTTAAAGCATAACCCCTTTTGTAAAACTACGAATTTATTAGTTTTAAACCAAAATATTAAAGTAAAGAATGCACTTTTTATAACTTTTATTTTCATAAAATATGCTTTCTTTCAAAAGTTTTCTTCTGAATTCTGCAACTTCAGTCATGTATGACATCGCTTGAAATGCAATCGTTTTGAAAGGCTATTTCCCGTTAAGAGTTGCATTTTGTTAGGTGATAGAGAAGATAAGTATCTATTGTCATCACAATTCAAAAAATATTCCAATGTTGAAAATATTTTATTCACCCGAGGCTTGTAAGGCTCATTTGAACCGCGTTTCACAGACCATTAAGCCGGTATTGTGTTGATTTATCTTAGGTATCAATATTACAAACTCAAACTGCAATGCATAGATTGTATTTGATAAAAAAAATCATCTTGGAATAATCTTTGTTATTCTGAAAACGTGAATTACTTCTTTATATATTCAAACGCTTAAACAAAAAAATTTAATTCAGAAAAGCTGTTAAAACTGTTGTGATATACTTAATATTGTCGGCACATGCATTTGTAAATAATTTTTATACTACATTTTAAGATTCAGTTGTGTCTGTGTTTTTACATTTTATCTAGAATTTGATTCGATAGAAAAGTGCAATTAGATTTTATTAAATAATTTTATATGATACTTAATTATCTTATAATGCTTACATTAATTTATAATAATTAGCTTTACCTTGATATTTATAATAATTAACTATAATAATATACATAGCTATAACAATTTTACAATCTTTTAGACATTGTCGTTGTTGATAAGATTATGATGTCAATTTATTATGATGGTTAAAGAAAACCGATGCAAATTGGCCATGAAAGAAATATTTATTTAGGCCTTCACTTTCTTCGTTTAATAACTCGAACAGTGAAGATGACGTATTCAAGCAATAAATTATCCAACGAAAATCTTTTTTATCACCATATCTTATCGACAAGTTCAACCCGCCTTCCTGTCTATCGTAATCGATAAGTACATCAACTAGAGTACACACTTCTCTGTCAAGGGTCCTTGTGTCTACCGGTGGGGGCGCGGCTATCGCTCTAACCCCGTCATCACTCTCCTTAAATGGTTTTTGCTTCCTGAACTTTTCAATGTTATCTTCTTTATCACTGAAAGTTTTTTTTACGTAACATCTTCTTGTGCTTGTCAGTTGGTAGTTTGAGCTATCATTTTTGTTGTGTTTGCAGTTTTTTGTGCTTCTTGCCGTTACGAAAACTTTTGTGGATATGGCAGCCGGAAGAGGAGTTTGGTAACCATAAACTTCCATTTGGCTGTAGTTAGGTTGACAAGTCAAAATACTCGTAATATAAAGTTTTTGGTGGTTTGCTTGAGAAGGTACACTTAACAATAATAAAGCAAGTTTACGGTACTAAGTAAAAATTAAACATCTTGAAAGGAAACGGGTATAGTGCTTTGCTCTTATACTAATAATTAATATTAATCGTCTGCAGCGTTAAGTAATTTATTTTAAAATATCGGTTAAACGTTGGGCTATCCTTTTCGAAAAGTTTTCCTAATATTTGTAAAATTTACCTTATGAACGGTCTGAAAATGGGCAAAAATGTCTGGTTGCTATCCCTGCATAAATTTTCAAATTAATTTTTTAATAAGTTTAATATTTGTTAAGAAAATCAGAACTAGTTTTATTTTGAAGAGATATTCTCAGAATCATTTCCAAGTGGGGAATGTAGAATATCAATGAAAATTTGTTTTTTTTATAAAATTTAAAATGTATGTTATATGCTAGTAAGACTGGTGCATAAAATACTGAAAAAACCGAATCTAACACTCACAAGATTTTAAGTATCTGGATACAAGATTTCCCCATTTAAGTGCATTCCCAATTAAGTTTCGACTTTTACGATAATAATCATTATGTTTTCAATCAATTCACTTCAGACTTAATTAAAAAACACAGTCTAATTTAATTCCTATTAATCAAAACAATTGACGATCTTACAACCACAAAAACATCTGACTATACAATTCACAGACACGCTTAAATCATACCACCGCACACGACTTCAAAATTTTCTTTATACAGTTCGGGGAATGACACTGGCCAGGCAAACGGGCATGCCAAGCACGCAATCCGTTTAAATCTGCCAGCGTATTTTTTTTACTCTACGCTTGACCAGCAGAGCGATTGTATGCACGCTTTGCTGAGAACCAATTTTGTTGGAGTGGTATAGTTGTAACGAGTTGTTCTTGAAAAGGTAGTTGTTGGAAGTAAGGAAAGGTTTAGAATGGTAAATGTCAACTGTATTTTATTAAGGAAAATGGCTAAAGTTTGTCTAAAAGAACATGTTTAAGAGTAATGGTATTCCATTTTATGGGGGTGCTTATAATTTTTTTTTTTTTTTGAATAAATGGGATTTTCAAAATTTCACATTTTTGCTTGTTAGGATCGACTTTTTTAAATAAAATATAATGCAGATATAGTAAATAAAATATCTATATCAGAATTTGTTCGCTCTTTTTTTTAAAAAAAGTAGTAAAATGTAATGGACTATTTTTTGCTTACTGATTAAATCTCTTAAAAATTACAGATTCATACAAAAAACATTATTGGTTCTCATCAGGGATTTGAGGTTCTTGAAAATGCTTGGAACGAATTATTACTTGGACCGGAAATTTTTAAAATTTTAATTTTAATGCCAATTTCAATTGTTTGATATGGTTAGATGTTGTATTTCCAATGTGTAAATGTAATTAAACACCAAAATTTCCAAAAGTTCTTTATTACTTTTTGTGGAATTTTTAGCATCAAATTGTACGGGTTTTTTTTTAAGAATGACCCATTGTATCTTTGTTGGCCTGTGTTACCTGAGTGTTTTTAAATACCATTTGTAATTCCATAAAATAATTCAAACTGATACAAAATGACCAAACACCTTGCGGTTCATTCGTTTTCATCCTAACGCAAGTCTTGGAAATCAGTTCAAGAAAAACTATGACGCATTATAAGTGTCTAAACTTATTGCATGCAATAATCTCAGTTAATATTCTATCAAACCAAAAATAGAACTATAGCTGGTATAGCTGCAATAGGCTGGTATTAACCCACCTTAATGTTGACAGCTGTCATAAGTAAGAACAAATGGATTTCAGTTATTAAATGAACAATGGTAATAATTTTGATGAGAGAAGTTCGCTTATATTAATGTAATAAAATCGGGTTTATTAATATGAATTTAATTGTAGTGAGTTTTATAGTTCTTGGATTTATTATTAAAAAAAAGTTTGTGCTTTTTACTGACAGTCGTATTTTGATGGTATTATATCTAGTCTTATAAACCGAATGAGGGAAATTGGGACAGTGAAAAAATTATTTATATTTTAGAGATGTCAACGAAAGTAATTCACTGTGCTATACCTTTGCTAAACTATTGTAAATGGCAGGATATACATAGAAACCATTTTAACATATTTTTCTAATTAAATTTTTTATGGTGTTTGAAACTTAACATTAACAACCACACAAAGGCCATTTTCGAAATACGAAGCATATAACTATTTTTTTAATTAAAATGTATTTTAATTACATTTCTCATCACTGAAAATGATCCAATAGTTCTTTATACATATAAAAAGAGCCACCCATACAACAACTCTACTTTTTTTTGTGTTTTTCATTAACTACTTCACTAACTAATATTTAATATAATAACTATTTTGTAAGCTTACATATTTTGCTGGTTAAAACTTACAAACAAACCACTAACGATATTAAACTATACACTACATTAAAATATTAATAATTTACGGAAAATGCATATGCAACACGTTACTCATTAGTAGGCCTCCTGCAATGCTAGCTCGCTTAATCCTTCACAGTAGCAACACGCCATGTTTAATTTCCATTATTTGAAGCCAAACTCAATGTGACAGGCGTTTTTTGCTTCATTAAGGGAGAACGGACGCGGGTCTCCAAATCAAAGTGTCTCTGTGTTAATCCAATGGAAAAAATATTTTTCTAAGCCAAATTTCTCCGGTTGTATTGAATATTTTTCAATCAATCAGTTTATTGAATATTTATTTGCTAAAAAATACAATAAAAAATTATATGATTCGCCAAGGGGAGCAACAAACCCATTTAGGCGAACTAAAACTTACATTCAAAATTACTTAAGAAATTTCTAACGAAAATAAATATAGCATAAAATACCATATATTTATGAAATTAAATTAAACTAAAGAATTATAAAAGGGCACAACAGGTTTTTTAAATTATGCTTTATGGTATAAATGAAAAAAAGCTTCTAAATTATCAATAGTGATTATTAATTTGAAAAGATAACGTTTAAATAAATTAGGAGTTGAAATTGACAGGAAATCAACAGGCAAACAGTTACATAAACAACGGTTTTTACAAACCGTTTTTTTTTTTAATATTATAAATGCAGCTGACTAACAGGGCTCTATAATCCCACTTTTTGAAATTGGTTTTGATTTTTTGGTTGATTTTTTTTAAAATTATCAATAATTAGTTTTGCAACAAAATATTCGAACCCAGTTCAAAAAGTGGTATGGTGGTGCCCTGTAAGTCAGCTACATTGATCCCATAAAAAACCGTCTGTAAAAATATTCAATACAGTAGTATAATTGCGGAAAGTTATGTTTTTCCATTGGATTAACACAGAGGCACTTCGGTTTGGAGACCCCTTAATGACAAATAGCACGTTTATTGGAAACAGTGTCGCGTTACATGCTCAAAGGGTTATTAATATTTTTGACACGTGAACTAGAATTTTTAATCCGCTGCTTCCGATGATGGCTTTGTTAAAATGTAATAATGAAAACCTATTTATCTTTCTATAGTTGATTCGGTCGATCTCTTTGTAAAGGATGAAATCAGTCATGTTTCTTAATTTTAAATGAACGCGTAGTACGCATTAGGAGAATTCATTTAGTCTAATACTGGGTTTGAATGAGGTTTTGGATATTATTCTCCCTATTCAATATTCTTTCATAAGAACTATTGTGAAAGTGGAAAGGGTTTTATTCTTTTAATTAAGTTATTTATATTTTTGTTTTATTGAAATTACCTGTCAGTTTAACTAAATCAATTGTTTGGATACTATGTAAGCTGTTAATAGTTAGTAGTTGGAAAATGCAATTGAACTGAAATATGAATATTAGTGTTGAAATTTACTGATTATATTTGAACCAGTATACCACAAATAATATTAACGACTGAGTCTTGACTAATAGGAATGTTTTTTTAAACTGGCTTAAACATCGATTTATAAAAAATAGTTACTTTCCACATTTATTATTCTGGAATATAACTTTTACAAATAATTTGAAATTCCAATTAAAATCATTTAAAAAAATAGTCTATAAACTTTAAAAATGTTTCGATGTTTCTAAAAAGCAATATCCGACCATCTTAAAAACACTTTAACGGAGAGCTCATTTATAGTCATCAAATTTCAGACAACACTCCAACGAATTCCCTTGACTCACAAATGTAACAATTTCCTACCATGTTCGCATGTCTAACATCCATCAACTAAGATGAATGGACATTACAAACTCGTGATGACGTGTGCACTATTTGTCATTCTGCCAGTGGCAACACGAGCGGACCCGTTGCCATAGGAACGGTATCTTCCGAATCCAGCGAACTATAATGTAAACTGGATAGACTGCTCAATATTTAGAAAACTCGTCCGGTACAGGGTTACCTGGAGACAACTATTTGGCTTATTTTCCAATTTGGGCGATGGTTTTTGGCTCCTTTTAATGCCCTTTTGGAATTTTATTGACATAATTTAGCTATAAAGCTCTAAATGAACTATCGTTTTAATGAAGCGTACTGCGTATGCCTACGCCGTGATGTCTAAGATCCGTTTGCACTGGAAGCGGTTCTTGGACAGACACCTTGGCAAAGAAAATAGGAAAGATCACATAATATATGTCTGCATGTCCATACACCAAATTATGTTATGACCGTTAAGATCTTTCTCAATTATCAATATCTTCTCTTGACGTATTTTTGGCTAGTTTTTTTCATATAGCAAGGCGTATTTTGTTTAGCCTCTGTATATAGGCTAGAAATAAGCATCTAGAAGGGCGCTTTAAACGGACTTAAACCTATCTTACTTTGAAGGGCAGAGTTGCAAGAGTAAACAACTTATTTATTTGTTTGGTGGTATCATTACGATTCGCAATCTATCTTTTACTTTTACACAGTTGTGAGATTTATTGCTGTGGGAGTATCCGTAGAGTAGTTTTCAGTGCCGAATTTAGGCATTGCATTGTAACTCCGAGTCGATGTAGAGCACTTTAACCCCATTAAAGAGCAATTTAGAATAGTTTCTAGGTTACTTTTGGGACTCCTTTGCTCAAATATGTTTTGGGTGGAGTATTTATTGAAATTTATAGCTTACTATTTTATATTGTAAAAGTTTTTAAAATTTCGGCAGTAATGCTTAAAACTTTGTTGATTCAATTTATATGCATCGTTTATATACATACATCATTCATACACAATTATAATTATGTATACTTTCATTCTTCAATTATTATTATACATAATTTCATTCTTCAATTATCATTATACATAATTTCATTCTTCAATTATCATTATACATAATTTCATTCTTCAATTATCATTATACATAATTTCATTCTTCAATTATCATTATATACAATCATTATATTACAATTATTATTTATACAAAATTTATATGTAATCTATACATCAACGATAACCGTTGAAAATATCAATGAACTTCTTATGTAATAATTAATGCAAAGAATATTATCTTAATGTTCACTATTTTTTCTTTTTATAACCAGATTAGTTAAGGTTTGAAAAGTGTTTTAATGGACTATTCTGCATTTAATGATTCAGTTAAACCATATCGCATCAAATAAAAAGAACATCATGTGTATGGTCCATTTAATACGGAAATTACTGAGCAATAAAATTAGAATTACTGATATTACATCAGAAACTATCTACAGTTGCATCTGCTACACATTCTCTTGCGTGATTTCTTTACCTGGGTACTTTTTCCTGCATACGTGCTTATTATCTTCGGGAAATATTTCTATAAAAATGCTTAATAAGTTTATTGCATGCGGTTCAAAATCTTCTTTGATATATACTTTTGATTTCACGAAGACAGTATTCGTTTACATCCACTGTTTATCATGTATGGATTGAAAACTATATTTTATCCCCATGCATAAGATCGTATGAAGTAAAATTTACATTGCTTAAAATAAACAGGTGTTCTACTTTCAGACCTAAGATTATTCCATTGGACGTTAGGTTAAGCTTGTTAACTATTTTTATATTGATAGCCCGGTTAAAAGTAGAAAAAATATCAAGAAATAAAGTTTTGAAAAAATACCAAAAAACCTCACCCAGAAGGATGAATTGTATCAATACAGTGTATTAAACCCTTTTTGTATTTATTCTTGTAAAATTTTGTTTATAATTTTGAATTTATTCTTATAAAATTTTGTATTATAAAATTTTGTATTATAAAACTGTCTTATAAAATTTTGTATTTATTCTTGTAAATTGTCTGTTTAACGAAATAGAGTATAACAGAAAATTGTTAATATTCAATAAATTATTAAAGATATTTTCGTATAAGTACGATTGCTATTAATCTGAAAGCGTATTGTATGAGGGAAAAAATATGCTGCTCTGGTAAAATTCTTTTTTAATAAGTTCTCCTAAATAATAGTAAAAAACATAAATAAAAGTGTAACGAAATCTTAGTAGCTCACAATACCGTATGATATCTTTCCGATGATGATCCGATATCATTCTGATATTATATCGTGCCGTAACGATGAACACTATTGCATGATTATTATTTCGAAATTATCGGTATCCAATTAGTGGTTCTGTAAAACTGTTTTTTCCTGGCATGGAATCAGTGTACACGGAAAACAAGATAGGCGCATAATATCTCGAATCGTTGAGGTGTTGGATATGAAAGTAAAATTACATAAGTTTAACTGCTTTAATTTTTATGCTTTTAAAAAAATTATTACTAATTCGTTAAGGATTTATTAAGATAAATTACTTGAAATATGTATAAGCTCTTAATTGAAATTGGAAGTTAATGACTTTTGGGTCCAAAGAATAAAATCGTACTTAAGCTATTCATATTCATCTAGTCTTAATAAATAGCTATATATAAAAGTAAACAAAGCTTCAGTTATAATACATAAATACATCACTACTATTATTCGTAAAATTTATGCATTATTAAAATTGAAATTAATTTAAAATTGAGTTTATTGTTTATTTTTCCATCCATGAAAGATTTTCGAAAATTTTGCAATAGAAAATCGTAGTTATATAACTTTTTCAATAATTAAGAAATCTTTTATTCTTGAAAACCATTA
The DNA here is from genome assembly GCA_019343175.1 of Oedothorax gibbosus. Taxonomy (NCBI): domain Eukaryota; kingdom Metazoa; phylum Arthropoda; class Arachnida; order Araneae; family Linyphiidae; genus Oedothorax; species Oedothorax gibbosus. The sequence continues at coordinate 14,620,301 of CM033276.1, read as the reverse complement.
AAAATACTTGGAAATGGTCCTAAACTCTTTAAGAAATTAATGTTCTTACTAAATCGTATGCATGCCAATCATTCCCAATAACGCTCATGTTAAAAAGTTACTCAAGATAAAATGACGTCATGGTTCTAAGTGGGTGACTAAGCATGGAAATTCTCTACCCCCTTCTTGGAATTTCCGTAAGTCACAGTTTAGAAATCGATTTCCTTCTAGAATCTACAAATAGAATGAGATATTTTTCGAAGAGTGACTATCTCTTACCACTTCATGACAGTGTAAATTTATACAGCTCTTCTTGGAGTGAATCATTAAGTTCGTCACGAATGAGTTTTAAAAAACGTAGTTAAGTAAATAAGTGTTAGGTTTGTTGATATATTGGCTCTTTTTTTACTTGTCAAACTTAGAAGTGTTCCGAGTGCCATGTATTTAGCGTGAACTTCAAAGCGCCATCTATTGGGTTTAAAGCAAACTGCCTTTAAAACTGTTTTAAAACACAATGCAAAAGAGACCATTCATGTTATTCTGAAATTCAGTTATAACTATTTTTACATAGAGAAAGAAATTATTTTAAAAAAATGAATTATTTTAATTTAATGTTTAATCGGAGTGTGTATTATTCGTTAATATGAAACTTTTACTTAATGGAGCTGTTAAGTTGTATGTTTTTCGTAGACAATGCCCAGTTTCATGTACAATTACATTTTATAAAAAAGTCTTCCACCGGATACTACTTTCTGGGTTTTCTTTCTTCACTTATGTATTTTAGAACTATCTTTTATAGTTTTTCATGTGATCCAAACGAATCCAGCAAACAAAAAATCAGCTTCTTAAGCATTTTACAGTTTTGGTTGATTCACACAATGAATTAATATATTTTTTCACTAGTTAAGACATCACTATTATATATTACCAAGATGATAGTGGGCTTACAAAATGGTACATTAGTTTAACCAACAGTGTTTTTATACTTTTGAAATTTAATCTGTTATGTTTTTAATGTGTTCTGAAGTGAATTTTTTTAATTAACTAACTTTTATTCAGAATAAAACAATTTTGAAACCTATGGAAAATAAAATCAAATATAAACTACTCTCAATCTCAAATGCTTAGAACTGTGATTTTACGACCAATGCTTAGAAAAATTCTTATCAGTTAATTATATTAAATTCACGTGCAGTTTAAATGATATCTATTTGAATTCTATCATCAATTCAAATGAGTTAAAGCCGTAACATTAATTTAAAACTTCCGAATCTGCCATAAATCACCATGCGAACTGTTGAAAATAGGATATTTTTAGTCCGCAATGGAGGGCTTGAACTCTGAATATTAAATAATCTCATCAAAAATAATTCAACTCTTTAAAAACAACAGACTTCTTTTATTTTAGAACACACATTTTTTTGAACTCACAACACAACATAGAACATTTTCAATTTTTCGTTTTGAACGATGCCAAAACCTAAAACATAAAACCGCAGGGTAGGTTGGGGAGGGTTGCTCAACTAACTCTACTTATTTTATTAGGCTTTAACGCAACACGAACTGTTGATAAATGCTTGCTTCCAGAGTCTTCAGCTTTAGTAAGTATTACGCACGTATCGTTTCGATGCTCCACCCATATGAACCATTAACTGCAGGAAAGGAAAGCCATTTGCTTTTGACTTCCTATCTTATATCGACCCGCATTCTAAACGCGGATATTGCACAGATGTTAGGCAACATACTATTGACGAATATCTGTGGTGTGTCGGAAATAGGATTTTATATTTTGGTTTAGTTTTTGTAATTTTTACTTTATAGTAAGAATAGTTAAGCGCTTTAATTATTTAAACTATTTGCTTCTAACTTCCTACCTTATATCGACCTGCATTTCGGAACAGGGATATTGCACAGATGTTAGGCAATATGCTATTGACGAATATCTGTGGTGTGTCGGAAATAGGATTTTATGTTTTGGTTTAGTTTTTGTAATTTGCACTTTTATAGTAAGAATAGTTAAGCGCTTTAATTATTTAAACTATTTGCTTCTAACTTCCTACCTTATATCGACCTGCATTTCGGAACAGGGATATTGCACAGATGTTAGGCAATATGCTATTGCCGAATATCTGTGGTCAGTCAGAAATAAGATTTTAGAAAGAAGTTTTAGTTTCATTTTTGTAACTCTTACTTCAGTGATATTAATTATTTAGCTGTTTTTGCTTTCAATTACCTAATATGAAATATAAGGCAGATTTTATGTTTTCTACTCGTTTTGTAGGTTGATGATTCTAAAACATGGTTTTTGGACAGTTTTTTGGACAGTTTTGGTCTTTCTGTCCGCGTGAAACCACTCTACACCTCGAACTAAGAAAATATTAAAATAGTTTTTAAAAAATAAGTTTATCATCTCGAGACATAAAAAAATTCATTGCCAAAGCAACCTCTAAACTGTATTCGTTCTTGAACGTCCGCTTTAAGAGAAAAATATGTATTTAAAATTGCAGTATTAAGGACAAGATTTTTTTTTTAATTCTAACTTGCCGGACAGACGTTTCCAATTTCAACAGAAAGACTTCGTTTTGACGTGCTTCATACAAAAATACCGCTACCACATCCCTTTCTATCTCATAGAGTTAAGAAGTGATGGAGATGCTAGAAGAGAAATAAAGTGAAGCCGTCATAAAGTCGCCAAGTAACCCTAGTAAGCCCAAAGAAACCTCTCACTCAACGTTGGTACAATGTAAAAAGCACCATTTTATTTTTTAAAAATCGTTCACTAAAAATCAAATAATGACTGTTTTCGCGGTTGTAGGCTATAGCACGAGATCTGAATTTACACAAGATGGTAGTAATTTCCTTCACAGGTAAGAAAAATGGGTTGCAATTATAGTATTTATTCGTTTCAGAAATCGCCAAGTCAATGTAGTAAGCCTATGCACAGTATAGTAATAGTAGCCACTCCACACACACACTGTATGTAATAGTGCCAATGTGCCAAATACTTCGCTGAAAGCGTTTGTTTAGTCTTACTTGAAAGCGAACGATGTCTTCACTTGGCGAACTAGTTTTGGATTAGTTTTTGCCCGGAAGCATCTCCATTTTCTTCTTAACTCTTTGTTCTAGTTTTAGAATAAACCCTTGTTTGCGCCCCTCTCAATTTTTAGCCACAACCCTCCCTCTTAGGTCCTCGTGGAACCTTGCCAGTTGTCATGGTAACGGGATAAAGCCGGAGACTTGTCTGGTCCTCCAGGCAATTTGGGGAATTGGAAACATTCGTCCAGAAGGGTTTTTGCTTCAAGCAGTTTCAAACTGAGATATGTTGTGGTTTTGGTATAAGCTGTACCTAAATATTATTTTAATTCTTTATTTTTAGAGCTTGGATGGTTTTAATATTTTGAAAGACTTTGAAAGTTTAAAACACGTATAGTATTTAAAATATAATTGCTGCAGTTAGAAAGAAATGGTAGAAAAAGGAATTGGTCTAAAGCAAATGGAGTGGCAAATGGAAGAGGAATTCTGTGAGCAAAATCGCAAATCAAAATTAATTTTTTGACTATGAACTAGATCAATAAAAAATGAGTTTTAAGTAATAGATATTTACAGACAATTTTTTTAAATTATAAAATTTATTTTTAAAAAACACACTTTGGAAACGAAAAATATTCCTAACACGGCGCCGGACGATCACAGCTGTTTTCACTCAAGTTGTGACTATTTTAAAAGCTGACGCAATGACAATGCACGGAAGCAATTTTATCGTACTTCAAATTCACTTAACATAGTTACATAGTTGATTGAAAACCGCATGTACACTGCAAAAAAAAATTATGTTATAAACACAATATTTTTGTAATTTTTCTACCGAAAATTTCTGTCTTCTAAAACAACAGAAATTTACTGTAAAATTACATCTCAATTTGTCAAAAGACAAATTTTCTCCGTAACCATGCACTGATACAGAATGCATCTGTTGGTAACAGAATTTTTTCTGTTTTGATCGCGAAACAAATTTGAAACATTAAGGACTTTTCCGTGACAGCGGTGGTGTAGTTGTCAACGTTTCTGACTCCTACGCCGGGGGCGAGGGTTCGTATACTGGTCATAGAATCGCCTTCTGTTTTCAACATACTTTGTCCTTCAGACAATATCTGTTATGCACGAATGTGTTTTGTAGGGCAGCGTTATGGGAAAATTCTCTCAGCATATTTATTCCGTACCCCTATGGATATTTTCTGGCAACTGTTGCCAGAAACTTTCCTTAATATGGCAGGTTTTTTTACAGTGTAAATCCATTAGTACGATTTTCGATTCCTTCGCTTTATTCCTGAAAAATCCCATTGACTTAACATTGCAACTGCGATAATACGGCACCGTAGGTACAACCAGCATTTCCATTTACCGCAATAGCTGTGTGTAAAACAAGCCTATGGCTATAACACCAAATACAACCCTCTCCCCTCCCAAACACTATCAAATTCCAGAGCTTCCTTTGGTGATTAGCCCGAAAGAAAACTTCTCTTCTGCTATTTGTCTTCGAGGTTTCCCATTTCTGCACCCCTCGCCCCCTCCTTTATTGCTGCCATGCATCAAACCCCCTTTCTTTTATACACCACTAAATTGACACTAGGCCCTTCCCCCTCTTTGTACTAACACGGTTATCGGGGACAATTGGGAGCGGAATTGCTAGATTAGGGGCGAAAAGTTATCTATTGGGCTTAAAAGGGAATTGTACAGATAAAGGTTGAGTTTTTCTTAATTTAAATGATCCATTGCTTTTCATACACCAGAGAGAAGTGTAAGAAAAATCATTGTGCTTAACTCATGAACGACGGTTGGCAAGAAAATTTGCCACCAGAAAATGGGCTTTCTGCCTAAGTTTATCGAATAAAAACAAAATATAAGGCAAATTAAGATACACGAAAAACGAATTTAAAAAACTTAAAAGTTAACATTTTTATTCAGAAATTACGGTGTTGATGGTACTCATAAAATCGTCGTAATGGGTTAAAAAAAATAAATAAATATTCCTCTTTATACTATAAATCAGCTATCTTTGTACTAACACGGTTATCCTGGACAATTGGGAGTGGAATTGCTAGATTAGGGACAAAAAGATATCTATTGAGCTTAAAAGGGAATTGCATAGAAAAAGAGTTCGTTTTAATTAAAATGATTCATTACATTTCAAACACAGAGAAGTATATGAAAAAACATTGTGCTTAAATGGATTTCAAATCATCATGTTGCTGTAAAGTTTGGACCAAAGATAGTTTTTTCAAAGTCCACAACCCTCAACAACCCAGTTAAAAAATAAATCGTATCTCTAAAATATATAAATATAGCTGATGTTATAGGATAGTCTATGCCATCCAAATTTCAAACGCTCCCCACGTAAACTTTTCTTAACTTAGTTATGTTGTTGTGTTTTGAATTTTTGATGCGAAATAGTTTCCTGTATTTAATATCTTAATGTGGCGCTGACCAGTGATAAGGGAGAAGGCATTGGCATAAATTAAAATTTTATGTCATATACAAGGTACCGTTATTGACATCATACCCGTGACCCATACAACCCCTGCACAGAAAAAAAATGTTCTGTTGGGAGAAGCAAATTTTTTTTGTTGACGTGTTTTGTTGACTAAATTTGTTGACTTAACAATATTTTACTTGTCCCAACAAAGCGAGTATTTTCCCCACAACAAAACCCGTTTGGTTGAGGTAAGCTCGGCCTGCTATTGGCTGTTTCTAACTGTGACGTCATGGCGCCTGTCATCAACGGCAAATCGAAGAAAATTAAGGGCGCCATTCGGCCATTATCGTCGTAGAAGGATTTGATTGCTATTTTCAAAAGTAACTTGGAGCCGTAGTGAGCCTAGTGGTCAGCGTCTCGGTCTCGAGATCGGAAGGTCCCGAGATCGCGTCTCGGTACCACTGAAGACAAACCGAGTATATGCGGAGTACGTGCTCGTTAAATGTGTTGGGTCCGAAAGTCCTGTGGTCGGTCATTGCGCAGTTCCGGTTTAGCGCATTTTTGGTTGAATCAACAAAATAATTTCAACAAAATAATTTGTTACTGACAACAAAATTTTTGTTGGCGCTATGTTGACCAAAAAATTTTGTTGAAACAACAACATTTTTGTTCTTTCAACAAAATATTTTTTTCTGTGTGGTTAATTAAGCTAATTAGTCCAATAACATAGCATTGAAATTATTTATTTTCTGTTTTTATGCGTTATTTCGTTCACATCCGTTTCCCTTTCATTGATTATTGTTTAGAATTTATTCCATAAGAGTATAATAACAAAAAATATTGCATGTTGCAACGCGAGAAGTCAGATATAGAATTATACAGTAATAAATATTTCAATCTATGACTTTATGATAATTATGACGAGTAAAAAATTATGCTTATATTTTATTTTTTTTTCTTTTATTTGTTTCAGGTCTCCTATCTTGGGACGTAGAATCTACTGGCTGTGATTTAAGTGGTTTGGAAACAGTTTGCTCTAGCATCAGTGCAAAACATCTAGATGATTCAGGTAATACTGTAATGTTCGATTGTCTTGATATAGTTTTCAGGTGTCGGCTCGTCACTTGACTGTGGTTCTAAGTTATGACGCCCGTCGCCAATAGCCGTCGTGTAGCTCTAGTGCGACCATAATTCCAACTAACCCGAACTAGCCCTTAATATGGTTTTCTAAATTTTTTACCCCTTAAAAGTTGGAAAGTTGCAAATTTTGAATGCAGTTTAGAATAAAAAAAGTCAACTTTTAATACTTTATCTTGTTTTCACTTTTCCAATTTAAAAGTTTTCCAACAAATCATTGTTTTACCTTTTCTAAATTTAATTTTTGGAGTGATCTCCTAAAATTAAACTTCGAGAAAGTTGTTGCGTTTTATTATAAAGAGCTGCTACTGGAAAAAAACGCCCTACAATTCATAGGATTATTGTAAACAGCTGTAAATATGCATTTTAGAAAATAATCAATTACAATGAAATAAACATTAAAAAAATATAAATAATTTTTTAGGCTTTTAAGAAAACTTAAGTTTACATTGTCAGCCAAATAGTTAACAATTACGGCAATTTATTGTACTCTAATAAAACTTTGAAAATCTATGAGTCAATGCTTACTTATAATGTCTTTATGTACACTCTTAAAACAAAAGAGTGAAATTCACTCCTATAGGAGAAGTGCATTTTCAGCACCGGAAAGGAGTGGAAATTAACTCAGACTGAGTTAAAACCGCTCGTTTTAAGAGTGTAGGACGCAGATTGTTTTCTTTTATTTCTTTTACCCACTCCGAAAAAGAGTGAAATTCACTCCTATAGGAGAAGTGCATTTTCGGCACGGAAAGGAGTGGAAATTAACTCAGACTGAGTTAAAACCGCTCGTTTGTTTTAAGAGTGTAGGAACTGATTTTTTGGACAAAAGCATTTCATTACAAAACTGACCAAAAGTCTTTTAAAATGTTTTATAATTCTTTTGTACGTTTATCACCAAAATATATTCATAATGAAATTTAAAAACTTTTTTAATTTAATTATATTTTTATCTTTGCAGATGTTCTAATTCAACACTCAACCGAGAGCCTCGGAGTCGAAGTCCTGGTCAGCCCCACCGTCAGCACGCTTAAACAATGTGTCAAGAACCTCTTCTCCACTTCAACAGGTCACAAGCACTTGATACACGCTGGATACACTTTCTCTGGCACAGGCTCCTGGATCCTGCAGAATGGAACATTCTCCTTCGATGAATTTCTAGACATATTCCAGCAGGCCGACGTACAGAGCCAGAAACGATGCAACATCCAAGTGCACTGCGCCGAACTCGGTTCCTGGAATGCCAAAAGTTTCGAAAAGGATATCTTTGCGAAGGTGGCCAAAGTGTCTTTCAACCCTCAAGAAAAAGTATCTCACGTACCGGGATCAGAGCACCTTATTGCTTGTCTGGAGAAGGTCCTCAGCTCACAAGCTCTGGAGGATATCATGGAAGCATCGACACTGGTTGGGAATATAAGATTCAACAGACCAACCCTGTACCTGTTTCCAGCGGGTCAAGGTGACTGTGCTCTCTTTGGAATCAACGGTTTCAATATGCTTATTGATGGTGGATTCAACAGAAAGCCATGTTCTTGGGAATTCATTCGTCATCTGGATAGACTGGACGCCGTGATTGTTACTCGACTTTGTGAAAACAACGTTTGTGGCATGTCCACACTCATGAAGAGGAAGTCTATGAACAACACCTATCCTCAGATTGGATACGTTTTCTGCAACCTGGGGGATACAAACTTATCATCTCCAAAAGACGAGATAGTCAAAAGCAAAGACGAACTTGTTGTAAGCGTCGTTGGTGAGGGACACACATTTACTCAAACACTGAATGAACTGAAGCTGAAACCGCACCAGTGCTGGAGAGATTCATCTGTAGAGCCTTTTGTTCTTTACCACAAAGTTGGACATGGGACTCTTGAAATGCACGTATTGAGTCCTCCTAAAGATAGCAAAGAGATGAAAGATTTCTTGACAGAGTGGAGCTCTTACAAAGAAACCTTTTCTTGCGTCAAGTCTGGTCTTAAGTCAAAAAGTTTAGAAAATGCAATTCCTCTTTCTCATGCAACTTCTATCTGCGCTGTTTTGATTTGGCGTCCTGCTGACCCAAAAGACACGATAACAAGAATTCTATTTCCTGGTAGTGCACCACAAAGCAAGATTTTCGAAAGCCTGGACAGACTGAAAAATTTAGATGTCTTAAAGCAGCCAGTAGTTACAAAGGCTTCTCTTAGCGTGGCTGCAACTAAATCTGCTAATAATAAGGTCACAAAATCTGTGAGCCGAACTTCCGTTCCGAATCGCAAAAACACCGAGTCCCCTGCACCATCGGTATCCAGTGTTGCATCTAGAAATGGCGACGTAAATGGTGTGAAGAAGGAAGTAAAGAAAGTTGTGAAGGAAGTGAAAAAAGACAACAAGGAAATTATTAAAAAGGAGATAAAAAAAGAAATCAAGAAAGAGGCTGTTAAAGAAGTTAAGAAGGATTCTCCAGCTCCTAAAAGAGAAGCATCAGTCAAGAAAGAAATTGTTCCTAAGAAAGATAACAAAGATGTGAAGCAAGTTGTTAAAAAGGATACTAAAGAGATAAAAGCTGTAACAGACAAAAAACAAGAAATAAAGAGTACTTTAAAGAAAACTGAATCTGCCTCCCTTGTTGGAAAAGCATCTGAAGTAAAGAAAACGGCAACCACCACTGCACGAAAAAGTACTCCCGCCGTTAAAAAGGATACTACTAAGACTACAACTGTTACGAAGAGTTCTGAAATGAAGAAAACTGCTTCTTCCAAAGTCTCAGAACCAAAGGCTGTCAAAGATGTTAGCAACAAAAAAGCCGCTGAAATAAAAACGGCTGCCAAACCAAAACCGAAATCTGCGACGACTGTTTCCAAATCTCCTCCCAAATCTTCTCCAAAAACTTCCTCAACTGTTTCTAAGCCAGGAAACAAAGTGACTAAGGCTGTAGCTGCAAGTTCAATTGTTGCTTCAGTAGTTGCTGTTACTGCTGCAGCATTTGAACTAAATGAAAAGAAAGAAGAAATAGTAGATATAGAGCAAGAAGTTTCTGAAAAGGAAGTTGAACAGGGGGAAGAAATAAAAGAGCTTGGAGTAGTTGAAAAGTCTGAAGAAATGAACGTTTCCCCCTTACCACCTGAGGCCCTATCGCCTGAGCCATCAGAATCCATCTCCCTTTCACCATCAGACACTTTGTCGTCAGCACCACTTGAAACCGTTTCTCCAACTCCTCCTTTGGCGAATGAACCGATGTCTGTTGAAGAAAAAGAAGTAAACGAAATCAAAGAGATTGAGCAAGATCCTATACCGTACGAGCTAGAGACAGCACAAGAAGTAGTTGATGAGATGGTAGAAGAAAAACAAGATGAAATTGAAAAAATGATAGCCCAACACCAAGAAAATGCAGATGTTATGTCCTCGTCATTCATGGGTTCCAGGGATGTAGATGACCAAGAAAATGAAGAAGTTATTGTCAAAACTGAATCTTCTAACGTGTTTGCTTCCAGAGATATTCCGAGTGCAGATACGAAGATGATTAGTGAAACAGAAATTAACGACGAAGATAATGTCGTTGAAGAGGTAAATGATATAGTTTACAACGGCATTTCTAAACCAGAAGAAACCATAGATGATCAACTAGCCCAATTGTCGATGGAAGGAAGTTTCTGTGCGGGAAGAACTCCTTTTGAACAAGAAAAGGATACTGTTGAAGAAATTGAAGAACCAAACTTGGTTTCTGAAGTGAATCAGTTAATGAGTGAAAATCATTTCGAACAAGAGGATGAAAAACAACAACAGATAGACATGAACCCGAGTTTGAGTGAAAATTGTTTCGAGCAAGAAGATGAACAACATCAACAGATGGACATGAGCCGAAGTTTTATAGAAATCCACGATGAGGAAGAAGACGCACAAGAGAATGTTGAAAATGTTTCAGAAGATGCTTATGAAAATGAAAATAAAAATTTACATTCAACTTCAGAAAATGTAGCAGAAAGCAACTATCAAAATAATCAATTTGCTTCTGAAGATTTGAACCGTGAATGCGTTGCAGACATGCAAGAAAAGGAAGTAGCTGATGAAAAATATCATGATGATAATCGATGTTCACCTGAGCCTCTTGAAGAACAACATATTGGGTACAATAACTATGCTGAGAATCAAAATGTTGAATCGATTGAACAGTCTTTTGCCAGTAGAAGAGTTGTCGATGATTATGATACCACACGCAACATCATTGAAGATGCTGATATGCAGGAATCTTCTGTCGATGAACCAGAAGAAATACTACGCAAAGAATCGGTAGTCTCAATAACTTTGAATGACGACAGTGCAGGAGTTGACTATGATGATGAAGCAAGAAGGAAAAGTTACGCGGAATCGGAAGATGATGTGGATATTCAAAACTATATGAAAAATGATCGTAAAGATTCATTTGATCATGATAAGTTGAACGCCAGAGAAGATGTCGATTCAGACAACGAAGATGTAGTTAAAAGTCCTACACCACATGCCGTTGTTAACTTTGAAGACGACGTGGAAGAAGCAAATAATAGCCAGGTCACGAATCAAGAGAATATAGACATGGTTCAAAACGAAGCTTACCTTACCGAAAAACAAGATTTAGAAGAAAAAGATCATGACTCGGCAGAAAACGAAGACAGTGATGATGGTGAAATGATCAGACACCCGACTCCCGAATTGAAATATTCGGAAGAGGAAATGCGGGATCCTATTGGTCAGCACTATATCACAGCACCAGGATTAAAGTCGCAAGTTGGACTATCGGAGGAACCCCTCTACGAAGAACCTGAAGATGCTGCTTCAGACAGATCAGAGAGCCCTGTAGTAGAACAACCGGTATTCGGAAGCGTCGTTGAAGCTGACTTCCCAGAAATGGTGACTGTCTCAGGTGGTACCACCCCCTCCGAACCCCACTCGCCGAAGGCAGGATTTGATACAAAGAAATTTGTCTCAGAGGCTGCTGTAATGGATGCTCTGAGTGAACATGACTTGTCGGAAGGCTCCACTCATAGTCCTCTTTGCCACGATGGGAACAGTGCTTTTGAATTACCCGTTACAGCTGAAAACTACGAAAACGAAAGCTCGCAAGATTTTGCATCAGATCAAGCTTGTGAAAATCAAGATGATGACAAAACTGACATTCATGATATTAAGCAAGAAATAGAAGAAAAAGCCTATATTCAAGAAACGGAATTGTTCTCTTGTAAACAAGATGACTCCCATAGTTATGAAGACGAGAGTAGGGAAATGCGGGGCTTCGAACAATATACTAGCGGAACAAAAGAACTTGTTCAGGATAACAAGAAAATGAACTCTGACACCGAAGAAAAAGACGTAGATGATTTCAAACGAGAAAACGAGGATATCCATGCATACGAGCAAGAAAGCAAAGACACTCGCTCTTACGAGCTAAACGAAGGCATGTACTCAGATGAGCAGAACAGAGAAGATTTACGTGCATATGAAGAAGAAAACAAAGATGTCCAACCAGTAGAATCACAAACTCCAGACTTTGAAAATGAAAGTATACAAAAAGAAACACTTGTTGGTAGTCAACAAGCCTTACGTGATGATAAAACGGATGTGGCATTGGATGGTTCCTATGACGACCCTTCAGATGATGAATCATACAGTCAAAATGACAAATCTGAAACTAAAAGTGAAAAATCAGATAATGAAGATGAGAAGTCTGATATCCATCAAGACGACAGGTCAGATCATCAGCACGACAGCAAGTCTGACATGATGGATGATGATCAGATTTCACGAAAGTCTGACATGCATGAGGATGATGATAGATCGGACTCCCACTATGACGACAAACAGGATAGCTACGGTGGAAACAACTATGAGGTTCCTGAAGACACTCGCTCTCACCACTATGGCGGCGAAACACTAATAATGGAAGAAAACAGCCAATATGGCATGAATTCTGAAAGTTTTAAAATTGAAGACAAAAGCAATTTTGAACTTGGTGAAAAAAAATTGCTGGCAGGGTTTCAACAGGAAATAGAGGACCAAAAACTAAGTGCTCCTCAGGATTTTGGAGGATGTGAAGAAACGATTGACTATATACGGAAAGAATTTGAATCTAACGTTTCTAAAATTGCTGAAGATTCTACGATAAATATGGATAGTGTGAGTAATTCTAAAGAGGACATTACAGACAATTTTAATATTCCTTCTGGGTTTGAAGACAGCGGTAATGTATCCGAAGGATATTCATCGAACATTACCCCGGCTAATGATTTTAATGAATTCAACATATCTAACCAGGAACATGTAGACATTAATACAATGAATTTTGAACCACCCCAGTATCAAGATAATTTTGAAAGTTCCTATGAACAGTATGAAACTATTCATGCCAAAGAAACCAATTCTGAATTTTCCAAAGATAGTTTCGGTTTTCAAGCACCGGATAATTCCTCCTTCGGAAAAGAAGAAACTTCAACTTTTCAAACAGATTTGGTAAGTGAAGTTCCTGGTGGCTTACCTTTTGATGCTAATAAATTACAAGAATTAGAGAAACACGTTATCAAGACCCAATCAACAGACGATGATATAATTAGCCCTCAACACAGCGAAAGCTTATCAAGCATAGAAAATAAAGTTTTGACAGAAATGACAGAGGCCCACCAATATGAAACCTTATCGAAATTCGAAGAAAACGTTCACACTTCAAATATATCATACAGTGAAAGTTCCTCAAATAAAAATATTGTTTCCGGTAGCAATGACCATCATGACGGATATTCCGAAATGATTGACACAGAAGATAAAAACTATAATTCTGTTCCAGAAGAATTCCAACATATCTCTGCTGAAAATAATTTTAGAACCTCTGAAACCGAAGATTTCCATCAGGAAATTTCTGCTGAATCGTATTCCCAAATGACTAGTTCAATGCATGCTGGAATTAGCGAAAAAGATGATGAAGGTATACCTTATGAATACAGCAGTAACACAGATTACGACAACAAAGGTTTTGTAGAAAATTTGAGATCGGCTACTACTGATGAAGAGATTTTGCAAACAAGAGCTGAAGTTCATGAGAGCGCTTATGGATACTCTCAAGAAACTGAATCAAAACATATTATCGAAGACGACACAGAAAACGACCTGGTTTCTCAATTAGCAGGCAATGGAAAAGATCAGCCAGAATGGAGACATTCGGAATTCTCCTCTCAGGAGACAACAGAGTTAGGTTCTTCAGTTGTCCAAGAGCATGTAACTTACTCGACTCATTCCGAACAGGAAACCAGTTATATTATCAATTCTCGTTTTCACTCGGATTCACCAGAAGACAATATCATGCGAAGCGATTCTTCACCCGATGTTCCTCCTTACCCACTTGATCCATCTGGACAATTAGCCGATTTGACAATAGCCAAAGGCGATTACACCGACAACATGAATCTGCCCAAAAGTCCAAAGTCTCCCAGCAAAATTGCCCGAAACGCAAATCATGATAGCCCCTATGGCGAGTCTTCTGAAGAAGATGAAGAAGACAGTAGTTCTTTAGTTCCTGGAATTGTGTCCCCTTACGCCTACACCAACAAAGCATATGCGAAAGAAGAGGAAGATGTTGACGGAAATCACATCTACAAGGAAACAATCGAGAACACGACTGCTGGAACTATAAATGATTTCGATGGAAATAACTCAAACACGCTAGTAGGTTACGAATATCAAGAGACGACTACAACTTCTGGAATCAACCCACAAACCATGACCACTCAACAAGTGACTTACCAACAAGGTTACCAAGAGCAAGGACACATGGGTGAAACTAACTACGACTTCCGCTTGGAAGAATGGGGTAAGCCCATGGGTCTGCCTACCCCACCGGACAGCACCCAAAAGACTGTCGCCCCGAAAAAAACTGAAAAGAAGTCCCTAGGCAAACCCGACACTAATGGAAAGACACACTCTCCGAGCGTCTCAAAGATGTCCTCGCCGATGAAGAAACCAAAAGCTACCAAAGAGCCCAGTTGTTCACCCGTTTATGTCGATCTTGCTTATGTCCCTCACCACGGCGATCCCCAATACTGCGACATCGAGTTCTTCAAGAAAGTTCGTGCCAGATACTACGTCTTCAGCGGCATCAATCCCAGCAAAGAAGTTCTGAATGCCCTCCTGGAAGCCAAGAAGGGGTGGAAGGAGGATCTGGAGGTCACCATCATTCCAACCTACGAGACAGATACACTGGGATACTGGATGGCCCAGAACCAGGAAGCCTTGGCCGAGTATTCCATCGAAGTGGCCCCTTCTGCTAGCAGATGCACAGTGAATCTTCAAGACCACGAAACCAGCTGCGCCGCTTATCGTCTAGAGTTTTAAAAACTAAGGGATTTGTGAACTTTTTCGTTTACGAAAAAAAAATAACTGCTTCTGTTGTGAATGGGTGCTTCTTCGTTAGCTTTCAAATTGAAGAAGATGAAATGGAATTGAACTTAATATTAAAGAAAGCAAGTAAATGATAACATTACTTGATTGTCTGCGTCAAAATTCAACACCCATTGAATAATGTATCGAGGAAAAATTATTAATTTGACTATTGAATTATGTGGTTTCTGAAATTGCTAACTGATTTTAGTATTTTTTCGGGTTTTCTTCAAAGTAGAGTACACATTTTCCTTCATAATTCTCTGATAAAGGTAACAACAAAATTCAAAATGATAAAGATCGTGTTTTAGGCCTGCATACTTAAACCAGATGTGATTACTGCGTTATTTTGAATTATGTACTCTACTTTGAAAAATTCCATGTAGTGCCTGATTGAGAAAAAAGTGAGAAACTAATATAAAAGTTATTTACAAGAAAATTATCGAAAGTTTAGGAATATTTTCAACTTGAAAAGCCACAATTGCTTTTGTTTCCTCCAATGACGAATTAAGTGTGTATTTCATTGCTAAGAAAAAACATATTTTATTCCCTCAAAAAGACGATTGCCACTTGCTTGAGAAGTGTAAGTGTGTGCATAGGTTTTCATTATAGCTAAGATGATCTTTTTATACGAAAATGCAGATATTTGTGATGTATATACTATCGTTTCTTTTTATACCAAATGCACGGGTGTCATTTTTAAAGCTTTCTTTTTTTTATATCGTGCTTACGTCTGTCAATGTGTAAGCGATTTCTCCATTTTTTTTTTAAAGCACATTATCTTTTAAAGTCTTTTTTACAATGACTCACTTTTATTCCGGATTTTATTCCAGAACCAGATGTTATTCCGACGCAATTCTTTTACTATTTTGAAGCTCATTCAGAAATTAAAATTCCTTGTTGATTTTAAGCATTCATGTGATTGTATTTGGTAAGCCTCATACTTATGGATTTTATAATTACATACTGCTTTCTAAAACTCAAGAAACAATTTACTATTGAATTATAGGATATAGTAATAAAGTAATTATATAGTTACAAGAGTGGTAATTTTAGAAAACAGTTTATTCCCTTCAGTATGAGGCATCATGATAGCTAAAATTTGCGTAAATCCCTATATTAAAAAGTAGTATTATAGCAATAAAAGTATAATAAAACGTTTTATTATTTCCTATGTAATTTAAACGTTTTTAATAATTTAAGACTTTAAATAGCTCGAAATTATTTTAAATATGAAATAGATCCTAATGATTTTAAATATTAACTTAGTCGACTTATAAAGTATGCAAAGCATGGTTTGGGCATAAGAGCTTGCATGAAAACTTAAGTGATAAATTTTACATTATTATATTTTTTAATTCTTTTTATTTTAGTGCTGTTTTGTGTTTATGTTTTGTTTTTATGTGGTATATTCATTATTCAATAACTGAATCTTAATGCAACTTGGCTTGGAATTTGTCTTCCGCATTTCTCAGATTTTGTTTATTATTTTAGTTATTTAAATCCAAATGTGTAACAAGCTTAAATAAAATTGAAACTAGAACCAGTGACGATTTTTTTCTTTCAAATGCATGTGATATTTATTTTTACATTACAGTACTACAAAATCTGAATTTGCAATTTGACATCATTCAATAAAATTTTACTGAAATGAACGGAATTCAGTACTAAAATATAAAAACTTTTTCTCATAAATACAATTAAATATACAAAACATTAAATGCATAATACAATAAAATTTCAGTTCTTTAAAGTATACTCAGCGTCAATTAACTACGATTGAGGTTATATATGCTAAGCTGCTTTATCTTCATAAAGCGAAGGTATTGACTTAGATTAGCTTGAATGGAATTTTCTATAAAATAGTCTATCCTCATATTTTAAAAGTTCCATTACAGTTCTCCTATTTTATTAAAGTATATTTTAAACTTCAAGCATTTTGAAATAATATAATACAGTCTGATTTTGCTGAAAATAATGTATCATACAATACAGACGATAACGATTAAATTTCTGTCGAATGATTGTCTCAATTCATCAAGATTTATCACACATCATGTTTGTAACTGTGTCCGCTTTGGCATCGTGGTTAGTGGGTCTATAGTTATTTACCATTTCAGGATTCTAAATAACTTACTATAATGCTAAATCTAACGTCTATTTCATCAAAATACTACATAAAAACATTCGGATATCTTTTGAAATCCCAATAAAACGTTTTATCATTTCTACTTTTTTTTATTCTGGAAAATAAATAAATCAAACTAAAAGTTAAAAAGCAAATTATTATTTATAAAGTTTATTTTTTATCCTTGTTAATGGTTTTAAAGCATTTTTTACTCTATTCTCACACGCGATACTTTTTGCGCACTAGTTCTTTGAACTCTCTCGTTACTATCGAAATACTGCGTTATTCAACACAATAACTGTCGAAGTATAAATATGGTATATTTATTTATTTATATACACTTAAATTTTAAAACATTTTTATACGTCTTGAATGGTAACCCTTCCTTAGGTGCTTCTTGTTTGTCTGGTAGCCAAACTTTTAGATTATAAAAATATAGATTCTTTACGCATGTGTTTCAATTTTTAATCAATAGGTTCACAAAATCGAATTAAATGCATTTAAAAAACATTTTGCTTTCATTAATATTTTTAAAAGCAGCATATTGACTTTTCTCCGTAAAAATAAGTAAAACTACGATTTTTAGAATCAAAGCAATTAGGGATATTGGACTCAAATAACTATATGAAATACATAGTTATTTGGTATTTTTTACATGCTAAAATAATTATTATGTCAAATTCATGGATAATTTTTAAAACATCTTTTATAAAAAAAAGTATTTTAATATTAAAAATCTATTTTATTTTGTCATTTATGAAACTAGGAAAAAAAATTCTGGATCTAACTGTAAATTATACTTACAATATTGCGCACTGCATTTTTATCTATTTTGTTAACCTATCTGAAATGAAGAGTGTATGAGTGAAAGAGGATTTCTTGACCGTAATTGAAACCTAAAAAAAGAGGTTTATGTGTGCTTGCTAGTAAAACGACGTATGTACTCCGAAATAAGATATACCATCGTCATAGCAGCATAACCAAGAAAATGAGACAGAAACTTAATATTTACATGTGTAAACAGCCAATGAAAAGTGGAGTTCATTTGGTTTCTCTCTCTCCATGTTGTCGACGGAGAAATCAACTAATCAGATTTGACTTAAATTCCACCAAGAATCTGGCAACGGCTGCATTTTCTTATAGCCGAGAAATCTACACTACACAGTTATAGAGTATATACAGGTGCTAGTGTTTGCAAAATGATGATCTGCTATGACTATGGAGGCTTTGAGTCTATGATGATAAATTACTTTAAAAGAACGAACTCTTACATTTCTTATGAAATTTGTGAATTTTATTAATGAGCTTTAGAGATCCTGGCTTATTGCCCTTTTTTCAAGTTCTTAATTTCATCGTTATAGATTATTAACATTAGTACGGACTTATAAACCCCGCCTAGTGTAACAGATCAAAATGCTTTTTCCGAGCAATTCATAATTATTGAAATGCTACGCTTAGTCTATATATAGGATAAATATTAAAAGTGGATTTATAAGGATCTTGTACGTATGGATGCCCAGAGCTAGATTCAAATGATGCTTCAGTATAATACATTCCAATGTGTTTCGAAACTATGTAGGACTTAAATACTATTAGTTAACTATTTTCCAAACTTAATGAACATCGAAATATCATTAACTATTATTTTCCAGAATGTTATCGAGGAAATAACTAGGGATACATTGTTCAGATTAACTAAATTATTCGATATTAAATATTATTTCGAATTCTATAAATCAAATTAATTTCAATAAATGAAAAGATAGCTCTGATATTATCAATCATAACACAATAATCAATGATACAGAAAATAAATGATTGTATTATAACTATTAATTTACCCTGACAGCAAAGAAGCAATTTCAACGAAATCTTACTTAAAGTATCTATTCTTTTAGAATTAAAGAAAAAGAACATTAGAAATATTTGGAAAATAGTTAACTACTGTGTTTCATAGTTTATCTTTTCATACTGCTATCATATACAATAATACAAAAAAAAGTGTATGAACAGTTCCTTCAAGAAAGCTAATGTGATGTCGACTTCTTACTTGATTTACACTTCGATCTGCACATATTTCAACTGCTATATGCGATTTATTTCCTTGATTTACCTGCTTCGATGTAACCAAGCGCTCTGTGGGCACTGTGATTGGTGTGTTGGCGCGTATGTAGGCAATTGGACGCCGCCCAGAATGTAAACTGTAAGTTGTTGAATAAAAAAATTTCGTGTACCTCAAAAATTGTGGTTGTTGCTTGTGTTTTTTTTTTATTATGCTTAAAACTAATAAAATGTTACTTAAAAAAGATTCATACAGTAATACTGTGTTTAAATCGGTGAAAAGGTTACCTAGGTACAGCACACTAATTTGAGATACATGAGGGTCAACTTGGTTATACATTGTCTGTCCAGAATGCGAGCCTCGAAAGCATTTTCTTCCCCCATCCCTTCGCTTGGTTTTCTAGGAAACGGGGGGAGCATCGCTTTTCTAAACCTAACGCATTTGAGGTTCTGTTGTGCGGTTAACAATCCGAACAGTTCAAACCCAAGTAGGGTGGGGAAAAAACATGCTCACGCCGTTTCGAAGAAAACCACATGCGGGGATGGGGGAGGAAAATGCTTTCGAGGCTCGCATTCGGGATAGACAAGGTATAGTATGGGCACTTCATTTGAGGCCCAGAAAGAAACAATCCCCCCTTTATTTTTGCTCAAACCACTAAGGGTAATCCAAGTAAGTCCCAATTTCAATTATGTCCAACTTACATATTCTATCTCTAGGGAAATTATTCATAGTAAATAATTTTTTTGTGGCAGAATGATATCAAATAAACAATAACACATAATTAAACATTTAAATTATTATTATATTATACAACTAATAACTAATACTTGTCCTCGATTACTGTTTTCGGTAACATGGGTAGCCCATAATAATCTTAATGGTTTACCCCTAATGCCCCAAGTTGATCTAAGCATGAGTTTAATAGGGTATTTGACTAAAAAAATTCTATTGGCCTAAAATATTCTTATGCCAAAAATATTAGACCCGTACTTTTTTCTTTTTTTCAAATACCCTATAAAAAAAGGGGGGGGGGGATGAATTTTAAAATTAAGACGAAAAATCACTCCCGAAAACGCTTTGTGGCTGTCACGTGGTATCTATGATGTCACTAGTGACTATAAACAAACTTTGAAACACCATTTTGGAATCTACTTTAAGCAAATTTGAACTATCCGCTTCTGCAAAACCTCCACCCATTATCAAAATAATTCTTATTTTAATAGTAAGTTAGATTAAAACCAGTTTAATTACAAACAAAAAAACATCACACCGGTTTGTTTATACATACTAGTGACGTCAGCCAAATCGACGTGTTTGTGATCACGTGACGTACCGATGAAAAAAAAGCCATTTGAAAATGATTTTTATGAATTATTTAAAGATTTATTTTGCAAAAAAATATATACGTTTGTTATATTTGGGTTCAAACTATAATTTAATTAATATTGGAAGGTATTTTAGCGATACTGTCAAGTACCCTATTGTTAGTGCGAAAAAAATTATAAATGTGCCTACGTGGGATAGGCCCATTTGTTTTGACCAAAAATAATAGGGTCATTTCTTTATGGGCCCTATGTGGGTAGTGCCCACATTACCCAAATAGGTAAGGGTCCATACGGATCCCCCCTTAGCACACATTTGTGTGCGACCTGGGTAGCGTTCTATAAACAACCATGTCCCCATCAAAAGTGGGCATACGATGTTGGTAGTTGGTCATGGTCATCAGCCATTCGTCCCCATGTCGATAAATGAGAACGAAGCTTACTTGGTATGTGAAATTGGGTCTCATATCGAACTACAGCCATTATGTCTGAGCCTGAATAAGCACCTCAGGTAAAAGTCTACAGAAACGGAGGTGGGCACCGTGTGGGTCTAGACATGAGAAGAATTTAACGTTAATTTCAGTAATTACTTACCGATAGTCGCTGAAAGATTTAAGGTGGTCAAAACCTAAAATGCGACACCCAATGTACGAAAAAGCGACATTGCCGTTAATGTTGAATGCTTACTTTAGATAATAGTTGAGTATAGGAGTCGGGAGCCCAGTCGGTTAAAGTGTTCGCCTTGCATGCGAAAGGTCACAGGTTCGGGTCCGGGCATCGCCAAAATAACTGCCGACCTATAAACGGCCCGTGTATCCAAAAATGTCCGACGAATAATACCCCGTGGGAGGGAGTGCACGTTAAACATCCTTCAAAGTCCTAACGCTGCGTACGATGTCGCCCTTAACGGTTGCGTTGGGTGCCTACTCAGGTGTCGGCTCGTAACTTGACAGTGGTTCTAAAATACGACGCCCGTCGCCAATAGCTCTAGTGCGACGATAATTCAAACTAAACCAAAATAACTGCCGACCTATAAACGGCCCGTGCAGCCAAAAATGTCCGACAAATAATACCCCGTGTAAAGGGAGTGCACGTTAAATATGCTCCAAAGTCCCAACGCTGCGTACGATGTCGCCCTTAACGGTTGCGTTGGGTGCCTACTCGGCTTGTCACTTGGCTGTGGTCGGTGTCGGCTTGTCACTTGACTGTGGTTCTAAAATTACGACACCCGTTGCCAATAGCCCTCGTGTAGCACTAGTGCTACGATAATTCAACCGACCTAAACAAGGTTGAGTATACTATAAATACCTTATAAGTTTGCCCGTGGTCAATCGGTGATAGAGAAAAAGACTTCAAATTTGTTACACGAGTTTCCAGGACTTGTCGGAAGACATAATGAGGTTTGTGAGAAAATCGCGCAACTGCAAATGGTATTAGCTGCCATAGATTTTTTTTTTTTTTTTTGGTTTTAAAGGTATTGATGATAAACGAAAAGAAGCTACAGACTTCAAATTCGATGCATTACATGGGGGAGAAAACTCATTTCGAACATATTAAAAGATTTTTTTTAAAAAAAGTGTAGCACCTTATTGATCTTTTAACACGAATTTTTGATGTTTCTGGAAAATCATAGAAGAAAATACAAATAAATTAACCTAGTTCAAAAAGAAAATGAAATGAATGTTTCAAAAGAAATGTTAAACTACTTTTGATTAAAATGCCAAATAAATCACTTTTCAATCAATGGTACAGAGTTGTCATTTTACTCGAATTGGATCATTCGGTTTCGTATATTTATGGTTATGGGTATTTTTTCTGAGTTAAAATAGTAAAAAAAAACACTTGCTCTTAGGCTGTGTCCTGACTACGCCACAAATGCCACAAAGGCAACAAAAACCGCAAGCAACAACCGCAATTTGTACATGCATGCGCAACGAAAACCTTGCGCACGGTTACTGCACCTCAACTGTGACGCACGGTGTTTTAGCTTATTAACGCATGCCTCAAATGTCTACGAGAATACTCTGGTTCGGTGTGTCTTGCGCTAAGGTAACTTGAGAGAGAAAATCCGAATTTATCATTTGGAACTTTTCAAATAACCAAATCGGAAGCCAAAAAAGCAATTAAAATTCCACTCTCGCCAAGTAACCATGATAAATGTTGTAAGTAAAGAGATCCAACAAGTTTTGCAACTTTTCTATTTAAAGCTTGTTGTAGGGTAAACTTGTTGTAGGGTTGCTATTGTCAATAAAAAAATAAAGAGAACAAAATAATAAAAAAAATTATTGAAGTAGAAGTACATAAACTACTTTTCAATCAATTGAATTAAAATTAAATTTTCAAGACTGTAAATTTCTGCATTTAGTTTGGGATTTGTGCAAAGTATTTTTGCTTGTGTTTTTATTAATCCTTTTTTTAAACTTATGCGTGACTTAAATGTTATTTTGTCAACAGCAGGAAATCGGAAATCGAACAATGACTGACGAGTGTCGGCGCGAGGCGCCCTTACTCCTTCATCGAAAGCTTCCCATAAAGGGGTTAACTTGTGACTGGGAATAAAATTGGACAAAGTCCTCGCTGTAAACTGGAAAAGTGTGCCGCAAGGGCTCTGCAAAGCAGGATCTAAAAACTTCTGAAAGGGAAAAAATAATTAGTGATCAAAATATAAAAAACATTTTAAGAAAATATATAACAAAAACAACAATGAAATGGACAGAACATGTACAAAACAAATATGCCGTAAAGCATCGTCAAAGAAAAAATCAAAAAGAACATGTCGAGTTGACACGCTAGTCAAAATCACCAATCTGGGTCGTGATGTATGGTCCTAGGACGTTTGAACTTCTGTTCAACAATAGGGTCATAGTCTGCAATTTGTCTGAGGTTGTCATATGTGCTGTTCTGTAGTGAGGTGTTGTAGTTGTGTGAAGCAGTGAGGATGGCAGTGTCTATGGTGTCAATCCCAAGGTCTTTGTGTAAAATGGAGTTCCTAACAAACCAAGGGGCGTTTGTAATTCTACGTAGTGCTTTGTTCTGAAATGTTTGAAGTTTCTGTCTGTGTGTTCTTCGGACTGCAGCCCAAGCCGGAGAGGCATACAGCAGAACTGGCCTAATCATTGTCTTGTAGAGCGTGAGCTTATTTTTAAGTGTCATGGTGGAGTGTTTGCCAATAATAGGGTTTAAACTAATACTGGCTCCTGTAGCTTTACCTAATGTTTGCTTTATGTGCTCACGAAAGTTAAGTCTGTCATCTAAGTAAACACCGAGGTATTTGGTGTGTTTACTGTTATTAATGTCTGTGTCGAAGATCTCAAGGTGTGTGTCATATTGTCTGCGTATTTTGTGTCTCCTGAATAGGACTGATTCACTCTTCTGCGCGTTAATCTTAATTCTCCAATCTTCGCACCATGTTTGGACTGTGTTTAAAGCTGTCTGAAGTTTGTGGAAAGCAATGTCACCGTGTTTAGATTTGGCAAGTATGGCTGTGTCGTCTGCAAACTGGGCTGTGATGCAATTGTCAAAAGTGGGGAAGTCATTGATGTAAAGATTGAAAAGTGTGGGGCCCAGAATGCTACCTTGTGGGACTCCTGCTCTGATGTTTGTGACAGTGGAAAGTGTGTTGTTGACTCTGACCTGAAAGACTCTGTTTGTGATGAATGAGTTGATGATGTGAATGAGGGTCTTTGGAATGTTTTGTGTAATGAGTTGGCTGATTAAGCTCTCATGCCATAAACTGTCGAAAGCTTTCTCCACGTCCAGAAAAACTCCCCCTATCGCTTCCTTGTTGTTAAAAGCCTGTCCTATAATTTCAACCATTCTGTGAACTTGATGGACTGTGGAGTGTCCCCGTCTGAAACCATATTGGTTGGTGTTGATGATGTTGTTTTCGTTGATGAAGTGTTGTAGCCTGATGTTAATGACTTTTTCGAACAGTTTAGCCAAACAAGGCAAGAGGCTGATCGGTCTGTAGTTGTTGGGTTGGAGTGGACTTTTCCCAGGTTTCTTGAAAAGGACAACAATGGCCCTTTTCCATCTGCTGGGGAAGTAGTGTAACCTAAGGCAAGCGTTGAAGATGTTGGTAATGTGGACTATGACCATGTTGTCAATGTTTTTGATGGCAGTGTTTGAGATTTGGTCATAACCAGAAGCCTTCTTTGGATCGAGTGTTTTGATGAGTTTTTTGATCTCCTGTGGTGTAGTGTGGGTGATAGGTGTGGTGGGCTCAGTTGCTAAGTAGTTTTCTACTTCGCTGCTAATACTATCAACCAGCTCTAAGTTAATTGGAGTCTGATGTGGTGAGAACTGGTTGTGTAGGCTGGAAGCTAGAAGCTCTGCCATGCCGTGTTCTGTGTAGATGAGTGAGGTTGGTCCTTTAAGAGGACCAATAAGTTGTGGCTTGGATTTGAGGGCTTTCGCCATTTTCCAAACTGTGTTATCGTGTGTGGAGAGCCTCATAACTGTGTCTTCCCATTCAGCTTGTTTGTGTTCAGTGATGAGTGTTTTAACTTCTCTGCAGGCTTCGTTCCATCTGCTTTTGGTGGGTGGGTGTCTGGTGTGTTTGTACTCCTTTCTAAGTCTGTTCTTCTCCCTAATCTTGTCTCTGATGTAGTGTGGAAGCCTAGTGTCAGTGTTGGTTTTAGTGGGTTTTGAACTGCTGTCTATGTCTTGTTTGAGTTTTGTGGTGAGGTGTTCAATGGCATTGTCAATGAGATCTGTAGTGGTCATGTTAGGGTTGACTGTGATGTTGTTTCCTGACTTTGTGTGAAATGTTTCCCAGTTTGTCTTGTACCTAACTCTCTCAGGGGGTTTGGTGAGGCCATAAAAAGTAAAAGTCACTGGGCTATGGTCAGAAGAAAGGCTGTCGTGAACTTTAAGATGAGGGATGTGGGGAATGCCCTTAAGGAGCATTATGTCTAAGATGTCTGGTCTATGGTCGATATAGCCTGGGAAGTGGGTTGGTTCGTCAGGGGCAGCCAGAGTTACTCCCTGGTCTAAAATGAATTTTTTGAGAATAATACCGTTTGGGTTTGTTGCCCTACAATTCCAATGGGTGTTTTTAGCATTTAGGTCTCCTGCAAGAATAGTTGGTAGGCCAGAATTCATGAGAGCAGCAAGATCGCTGTTTAATAATTTTGAGTTCGGCGGGTTGTAGACTGAGATAAAAAGCACTTCACCAAAATTTTCGTTCTCCAGTACTACAGCGCACGCCTCAATGGAATTAAGCTGGGGAAGAATGTACTCAGTACATTTAAAGCTTCTCTTACAATAAATGGCCACACCACCCCCTCTGTTGTGTAGTCTGTCATTCCTAAACAGTGTGTAGTTAGCAATCCTAGCCTTGTCACATGGTCTTAAGTGTGTCTCGTTTAAAAGCATGATGTCAATGTTCTGATCTCTGATGAACTCCTTCAACTCGTGTATCTGCCTTTTAAGGCCATTAAGGTTGGCAAAGCCGACATTTGTGTAGAAAGTGGGGTTGTATGTCTTGTTGTGAGTGTTGTGGTGATTATTCATAATTACACATTGTGATTAGCTCCTCAAAGATACCTAAACCTACTTCTAACTTTTCCATAATACCATTCGCTGACCTTAGTCGTGTAGCAGCATTTTTAATCAGGTTTAGGACCTGTTTTAAGTTGAAGTTCTTAAGGAACTTCTGTAAGTCTCGGAGGATTTCAAATACATTCCCCTCTTCTTCATGAGCATTAACTTGCTGTTTGGGTGTGCTTTGGGTTTCCCCGTGTTGTTGTGAGTTGGCTTCGACTTGTGTCTCCACCTCATTGATTATTGGAGTGTGAGCATGTTGTTGTGGTGAAGATGAGGGTCCGGCCACTGCTGCATTTGAATAGCTAAAGCCGGTCCTGACTGGAGCGGCTTTTATCAGTGGTCTAGCCTCGTTAACTTTGTTTATAGCGGCCTGTTCTTTAGTAACAGGTTTACGTGTTTGTGTTGGCCTAATGGTTTGTTGGTTGTGTATGTTGTGTTCGGCAGTATTCTGGCCGTTGTCTCTGCGAATGGGTCTTTGAGAACAACCCCTGTAGTTGGCTGTGTGGTCACCCCCACAAAGAACGCATTTGGGCGACTCAATGCGCCCCTTGGTTGGGCAATCCACGGTCAGATGACTTCCCGCGCATTTTACACACCTAGCGGGGTTTGAACAGCCTGATTGTGCATGACCGTACCGTTGGCATCGATGGCATTGTGTGGGCTCCTTAGATTTTTTGTAGCTGCTAACTGTGACCTTGAGGTACATAAATTCGGTCATGTTGTATATTTCTTTGTTCTGTGTTGTGTTCAGAAGCTCTATGAAATAGACGGGAATGAAGTTCTTCTCTCCATTAATAATATGGGAGTACTGAAAAACAGTTTCTGATTCGAAACCGTAGTTCTTCAGTTCAGCCTTAACTTCGGCCGCGCCTAAATCGGCGGGAACACCTCTCAATACCACCTTGAGGGTGCGCTCACTTTTTAATTTGTACGAGTGAAAGGGGACTCCCTTAGCTGCCAAATGTGATGTAACTAACCTGTAGTCTGTCTCGGTGGCGACTTTTACGTTCAAAGTCGTCCCCGTGGCTTTGCCAGAGAAGTTGCTTAAGCCAGCATCCTTCAATGACTTGGCCAGTTCTTTCCACTTAATGTTCTGATTAGTGATGACAATTGGTGGAATCCTAACTTTCCCCTTGGGGACACTCTGAAAATCGGTCTCCATGCCGTTTTCATTCTCCTCTTCCTGCTGTTCGTCTTCCAGCGCCTTAAACTTATTTGCCGTTTCAACCGTCCCGGGGCTAACGCAATCCCGGAGTCGTTTGAAACTCTTCGAAGGTTTTATGAACTTATCATCCTTCGAAGCCCTACCCTCCTTCTCTAATGACTCCAAATTCTGTTCTAAAACCTCCATACCTCTCTTCTCAAAAACCACCTTACCACCTAATGCCTCCAAATTCTGTTCTAAAACCTCCTTACTCCTCTTCTCAAAAACCTCCTTACCCGGCCCCTGTGTTAACATCTCCTCCATAATAGCCTGTCTAAGCCCATAAAGCTCAAACAGCCGGTCACCCCCCTCCCTGTTCCCAGACGCTTGGTACCTTGCCAAAAGAGCATTATGCTCTTTTTCTAAGGCACCCATCCGTTCCGAGAGAGAACAGTCGGCCGGCTGTAGTAGCTTTTCCATCCCTCCCGCTAACTGTGAAGCACCTAACCTCCCTGCCTCTGAAAAGGAAACATCCATAGTCGCCTATGGGACGGCAGTGCAGTGTCCGCTATGGATGTTGGGATGATTGCAAATGTTCGTGTATGTACCGTTGAAATATGTGTGTTGGGATGTAGGGTCCCACCTTAAAGGAAGCGAGTGCGGCTTATCAGTCAACACGGCTGTTTCAGCACGCAAACACTGAGAGAGGCTCCCCCTAATGTACCGGAGCGGCACTGTAGAGGGGATGAGGCTCCAACCCTGATAAATCAGGCGTCTTCGCTTACCAATCCCGGAAAAAGTGGGGTTACTGTATGAAATAAGAAATCCAAGCAAAAATCAACTCGGGGTGTAGTGCTAAACCACCGAGGGTCTCGAACTCCCCTTAGATATCAGAGGGCCTAAGTATAGGCCAAGCCACAATGACGCTTTTATAATATCTAAGATCAGCCACGATGATACACAGGAACTCAGGATCGTCGGCGAACGTCTGCTTCAGCGGCCGCTTACGGAAAAATAACCGATGTCTCAGCTCGCCAGTCCTACGCGTAAGAGTAGGTGCGTGCTCGTCAGTCTCGAGCGGTCGAATGCTGTGGTTGTCAACAGCAGAGTTTTAAAATAATCTATATATACTAGGGGGCACGCCCCCTTCTCTCTATCGCTCGCCAACCCCCGGGAACTGCTTGCGCAGTTACCTTTGGATCGCTTCGCGATCCAGGCTCGCTTCGCTCGCTCACCGTTCATTGAAATATTTTAGTCTAGCCTTAAGGGTTAACCTAAAGGAGCATGTCCGTCATTTTTTTCGCCAAATGTGGTAATCCCGCCAAATTTGTATTATGGCAGCCATTGGCTACGAAAATCGCCACAGATCGAATTTTAAGCGAATAGTTATTAAATAGTTCAGTTTTTTCTATGTATTCTGTTTGCATTAGAGAATTTATTTTGCTACTTTCTTTATAAGTTAATCCTGTCCATTTATTTCATCGTTAAGAATTCTTAAATCGTATTAATATATTTCAAATATTATTTATCATTAATTATAAAAAGAACTCATTTCTTAAATTATTTTTTGTGCACATTGTTTTGAACTTGCAGCAAACTGTTGAGTTCGGATTTTCTTATTTTAAAATATTGCTAAGATTTATGATTGCAAATGCCACGATAATTTTTAATAAGGAAGTCTTTTATGTTCTCTCAGCAGACATTTTCAGTATTGAGTAGCATTTTAAGTAATTATTTGTGGTCATTTCACAGACTTGGCAAATGCTCGGTTTGTGTCATTCTGACTTGGCGTCATTTTTCGACTGGCGCCAAAGCCGGACATGGTCCTTTAGGTTAACCGCCTTTAGTATCCTTTTAAAATAACACAATTACAAATTAATGCTTATAAATTAATGGTTATCATTGCGAAAATATGTCTCTGCTTATAATTTCGATTGACTGAACTACCAAACACAATTGTTAATAAAATAGGAAAAATTCAAATTGGTTTTAAATATAGTTTCTAAGCGTTGACGGCTACCACGGTACCAATTTATTTACAAATAGATCTTAATGGAGCATTAATTTGTAATTATTTTATTTTAAAAGGATACTAAAGGCGGTTAATCTAAAAGACCATGTCCGGATTTGGCGCAAGTCGAAAAATGTCGCCAAGTCAAAATGACAATAAACCGTGCGTTTGCCAAGTCTGTGAAATGACAACAAATAATTACTTAAAATACTGCTCAAAACTGAAAATGTCTGCTGAGAGAACATGAAAGATTTCCTTATTAAAATTATTGTGGCATTTGCGATCGTAGATCGCGGCGATATTTTAAAATAAGAAAATCCGAACACAACAGTTTGCTGCAAGTTCAAAACAATGTGCACAAAAAATAATTTAAGAAATGAGTTATTTTAATAATTAATGATCAATAATATTTGAAATATATTAATACGATTTAAGAATTCTTAACGATGAAAGAAATGGACAGGATCAACTTATAAACAAAGTAGCAAAATAAATTCTCTAATGCAAACAGGATACATAGAAAAAAACTAAACCATTTGATAGTTATTCGCTTAAAATGCAATGCTTGGCGATTTTTGTAGCCAATGGCTGCCATAATACGAATTTGGCGAAAAAATTGCCGGACATGAACCCTTAAGGCTAGACTAAACATTTCAATGTAATGTACGGTGAGCGAGCGAAGCGAGCCTGGATCGCGAAGCGATCCAAAGGGAACTGCGAAAGCAGTTCCCGGGGGTTGGCGAGCGATAGCGAGAAGGGGGCGTGCCCCCTAGTATTTAAAATTAGGTGGACAAATTTAGATTTTGAAATTTTGAAACATTTATTGATGATATTTTTTTTTAATATATAGAGATTAGGTTTCATTTTATTAGCATTAATATTTTTATGACAATGGAGTAGGGGTACTTTAAGTACATTTTTAGAAATCAATTTAATACACAATAATATAATAATGAACTATTATTGGTATAAATTATTAATAAACTTATTTACTAGTAAAGATTATTTGTTTTTATTTATTTATTAAAATATCATTTATATAATATTTTGAGTAATTATTGTCTTTTATTTTAAAAAAAATGTAGCACTTGTTTATATGACCTTTATTGATTCTGTGCTTGCCTCAAAATGATTTTTTTTATTTAGAAATCTAGCTGATGTAACACGTTCCTTTTATTATAAGGCTTTTTTTTTATATATTAAGGAAAATTTTAATTTGTTATTTAACTCTTAATATAAAAATATTATGCACAATCACTCTGGCGTAGTGGTCAGCGCTTCTTGCTCTTATTCCGTAGACCCGGGTTCTTATACAAGTCTGGTAGGTCATGAATATTCTCAGCTCTTCATTCGACCACCTTCTACACAATGAGTACTAAGCTTGATTGATTGGAAAGTCATTGGAAAGTAGGTCCATAGTCGAACTAGCCACTTGGCATGGACAATCAAAATATCGCTCGTGTAAGCACAATGGCTATTAGGTTTGGGCAAACTTTAATTAGTATGCAAAATATAAAAAATTAATTTAAAAATCTCAAAGCATTTCCAATTCAAATGTAATAAAAGTTAAAAATCTATGTTATTAAAACCAACAATTAAATTTGTTACACTGAGTTTTAATATTACTAACCAAATTTAATTTTTTCATATCAATGTTGAAAACAAGGTCTCGCGCTAAAGCAAAACGATGAAATATTTTCATCCCATTCCACGTTTCTAGCACATGACCAGCATCGGTTTAAATGTCCAGATCAAAGACATCCAGACGCATGCGTTTGAAAAAAAACCTACGATTTGGCGAAAACACCGGCCGCTATTGCATCGCTTGGCGGCTGCCAAGTTTTGTTGCCTTTGTGGCGTTTGATGTTGTAGTGAGGACATAGCCTTAAAAATTCGATATTTGTTCAGTGGCGGCATCTATTTGCAGCGGCGTAAACTATATCCTGTAAAGAAAAACTGTTTTAGTGTAATCTTCTTCTAATTATGTACTGAGACTGGTGACTAATTACTGGTTTCTGACTGACTGGTTTCAAATTACTATTAATATTATTTTTATATTAGAATTATGGATGTTGGTGTTGAAAAGGGATCTGGTGAAAGAGAGAAGTGTGTGTTTGTGGAGGGTGGTGTGGTGGTGGTGGGGGGTGGATCTGTCGATCAGTTTATATATTTTCTTGTTAGTGCTACATTAATAATTATTAATCAATAACTATTATAACTAAATAATACGTATCATGATATCAAAATGGTTCTCACAGTATGGACGTCCTATAATGTTTAATTAGATAAAAATTAAAAGCAATGCAGCAGCTATCTACTTCTCAACTCTCTGTTTGTTTACTTTTGATCAAGATCTTCAAAGATTGCTTCATAGAAATGGATTGCTTGATTATTTCGTTGATAACGTTAACATTTTGATTAATCATTTGTTTAACTAGTAATCAAGTGATAGTTTAATTAAAACACAGAGGAACGAAAATCGTACTTGTCTTGCTGAATTTTTTTGTTCCTGGTTTAATCTCATCTCAGGATCATGAACTGTTTTCATATCGTATTATTATCGTTATTGCTTGGAGCTTTTTGTAAGAAATACAATTTATTTTAATCTTTTATTAACTATAAATCAAATAATGTTTGAAAAAACTTGAATTTATTCGCATTTTATTTATCAGTATTCATTTATTCCATCGTCTTTTAGTTGTAACCAAAAATATGTGTGTTATGGTACTAAAATGTTAACATGTTTGACTTTCTTTTATAAGGCAAAGTTCAAAAATGTATGTCTCATTCCGAATTTTACTGGCATGACAGTTAATGATGTATAAGAAATGTTGCATTAAAAATGCTAAGTTTTTTATTCCTATTTTTTTAGTAATTGCACATTTCCTATAACATAAACCTCAATATCTTTTTTTAAAAACGAAATTGGTATATAAAGAAATATACAAATTTAGTTAATAAAAAAACTATTCATTAACTAAGTAAAAATTTTAACATAATGAAGTAAAAGTAAGTTTAAAAAAAACAATTTTTACTCTTAAATATTAGGAAAACTAAAATCCATATTATTTTTGTAAGTTTATTCTTTCGTTTTTAGTTCTTGTCACACAGGCTTCTGAAGTGGAGAGGTCTAGTGTCAAAGGATCAGGTTACGGCTGTGTCTGCACAAACTACACTTGCGGATGTTGTGCTCATATTGAAGCACCAAGAGTAGGACTCAATGATACAGGCAAGATATATTTTTACTTTTATAGTTATATGCATTCTGAACTAGTCTTGCAGCTCTTATATTTGAAGCTGAATTATTAGATAGTCAATGTACAACTAAAAACATAAAGTACAAAATTCATGTTATCTTGTGAATAACTAAATTTTTATCCAAAATTGCTTATTTTGTATATAATTTTTGTTTACGAAGAAAAAATTTAACTAAAATTTTTGGTAGTATTAATGTGAACCACTTGTTATTAGACACTGGATAGTTACGCATGCACAACCTATTGAATCATACCACATGAGGTTGGAGGCCTTCAAAGAAGCAGTGCATGCTGGGAAGTATGATGTAAATGCATTTAAGGAAGTGGTGCATTCTGGGTTAGATTCATATTCAAACCTTGTTATATTTCTTCGATATATAAACGATGGTTTGGTTTGTGGCATTATAAATTGCATTAAAAAGATGCAGTAAAAGGAAATCATTTTTTGTTTCTGTTGTATTTAATAAATTGAAAAGCCTCCAGAGAAAAACAAATAAACTGCATCTCCCTCATCAGTTTTCAGAAGACAATCCCTGTGTAATTCAACAATGTTTTGATAAATAGTATTTGAATCCGCGACCTTTAACCGTAGAATTTTATCCATGCATCTTTTTTCCAATACGAAGTCATGATGAGACATTTTATAAAATTTAAATATAGGTTAAAAATCAAATTTGACAAAAACCCAAGCTTAAAGCTATGAAGCTATATCCTTTGTTGGCCCTTCAAGAAGTTGCTGAGGGCTGTTGCTAGGGCCCTGAAGGCGAAATTCCAAAGTGGGGTACAGCGCTATGGGAACTCCTCATGCATTTTTTCACAGGTTTTAGTAAATAGGACCTGTATAATCGGTTTTAGGACTAGGACATCTGAAAAATATTGCGAAAAGCTTCTGGATTAAAAATAAAACACTTGAATGGAGGACACAGAGGACTTAGGACTCCAGAATTTTACCACTAAACTTTGGGAAGACTTGCTCTGGACAGATAAATATAGTTAACATGTTTTAGATATTGGGAAGGTAGGATGATTCTACTGCCATGGGCAGGTAAACTACAGTAACCGCGATAATGAATTGGGCCATTTTTGTTCTGAAATAATTAGTCTTTCAGTACACTTTCTTATCGTTTAGACTTATTGAGTGCTTGGAACAATGGTCGAAGTCACTAATCCAGATACTGCAGTCTATTGAGGACACCCTCGGTAACATTGTTAGATGGTTTCTATGTCCATAATCATGTGTAACAATTTAAAATTATAGGTAATTCTATCTTTGTCATCAGTTATTTATGAAATAAGCATATTTAGTTGGTCTTTTAGTAGCAGGGCCTGTTCTTCCACAAGTCCCGTTAGGCCCGGGCCTAGGGCCCCCAAATTTTAGGGGCCCCTAAATTTCAGTTTCTATTATGCTAAATGCTGTAAATCCACAAAATATCAGTAAACTTAAAAATTCTGATACTACACTTTGTTTTTGCTCGATTTTGACTGAGAAATCGACCTAATGTGATTGTTTTGATCGATGTTTATAAGGAAGCCAATAAAATTGTAGCAAAAATTTGATACATAGGAGTAAAGTTTTGATGTATGTAATATCGGAGGTAGTCAACACCAAACTCAAACATTGAAGGAACACAATTGAACTTGTAGAAGCATTTTAATTTTATTAAGTTTAACGAGGCTGTTGCAATTATCAATTAATTAAAGATTTTCATAGATTTACAAACATAATTAATAACTAGCAAATGAATGAGTCTTATAGTTTCCATTTGGGCAATCAGCCCCTTCTCCTACCTCCGCCTAGTTCAAAGTTTAAATTCGTTCTCCTTGCGTCCGCACAATCCAGTCTTGGTGCGGGCATTTCGAGTCCACAATTGGCGCGCTCTGCGCCCACTTGGCGACGAATCGTACACGTCCCTCCTGAAAAAGCGCATACGTCACCTTAGTGACTATGCCGCTAAAAAGTCAAATGTTCAGTTCAGTCACATATAATATGAAAGTAAAGAAGGAAAGTGAGAGCTCAAAATTTAAAAAAAGACACATTTAAGACACTATAGACTATGCATGTACTCCCAAAAGAAAAATATAATAATACAATAAGCAATATAATATCTATAAAATGCACACATGAGATAATATCATATAATGTAATGAGACACAAGTATTTTATGAAATAAATCGCAACTAATATTATATGGAAGTACCAATTCAAAAATTCCCAGTCCGCTGCTACTCTCACCAGTCCCTCAGTCCCTTTGGGGTAACACCTTAGATATAGAAGGGCGGAAGTGTTCGAGTCTTTCACAATACTGTTCTTCTTCTTAATGACACAAATCAGTTTTCGCAGTTGGATGCAAACAGTCTCGTGCACAATAGTCTTTTTTCTAATGCGGTTTCGAAACACACTAACTTCTTCTTCATACATTTTATGATGGCTCTCTTCATTCAGTATGTCAGTTGACTCACTCGAGTTCCTAAAGTCACGAATTTCAGTCTCAGTCTTTGGAGGGATAAAGTTCTCTTTGGCCTTGATGTTAAACTTCGCTGTTTTTCTAAAGGCATCCCCAATACACAGAACTTTGGCTTGAATGAATTCACATTGGGACATCTTGATAGTTATTTCGGAATTCTTCACACTTTCCAACACAATACCGACTTGTTTCGGATGGTCAAGAAAGGTAATCGAATGGGTCTCGGACTCTTCGCATCTTTTCACATTTCGACGACTCTCGTCTTGAATCGCTGTTGATTCATACTTTAGAAATTCTTCGTTAATGATCTTCACATCCGACCTATTCTGGATTCCAGCTTCGAAAGTCTTCTTTTGTTCAAGATATTTACTAGTATGATATAGTTTCAGAGCCATAGGTTGGTTACCATACAGTTCGTCGTCATGAACTACAAGTTCAGTTCTTTCACGATCACAAGGATAGCTTTCTTCGTTATTCCAGGGTTCACTTGGTTGAACGACTTGATCTCCGCACGAACTTGTCTTTATTAAATGCTCTTGTGACATTTCTTTAATGGTTGAAGGTTCCAATTTTGCACCATTCTGAGAAATTTTCATCTCACATCCTTCATCTGTTTCAGGCATTGCAAATTGCTCCATCTGGTTTCTCAAGATGAAATTCTCTTGTGGTTCATCTCCATTCTCGGTTATGTATTTCACAAAATGAGTTGAAAGTGCACAGATGATAAAACTTTGGTTCAACTGTTGTATCGTGAGGGATCGTATTTCACTGAAAATCGTCATTGTGGTGAGGGCATTGTCCACGGTCACTGTAGCTAAGTTCTTCTCTGGAACCGCATCAGGGTGTTTGAGTAACAAATGTAATGATCTTAGAAGACAATCATTCTGAATTGGCATGTCAGGCCAGGGATCCACTATTTGTATTTTAATTTTTGAAATGGCTATTTGGTGAACGGGAACAATTTCCACAGGAACTTCCGTCTCTATTTCTCTTTGACGATCTGATGTTCCTCCGAGACACTCTGCTTTGGCGTCTTCTCCGTTATTCACCGGTGCCTTCGTCAACAGTCTTCCTATCCCCGGTTTTCCCCTCTTTTTCCTATACATCCAGTTTTCTAGAACATCTGGTTTACACAAATATTTGTCAAGATTCTTTTCTTGGATCGTTTTCGGAAGGGATTTCAATACTAAATTTTTGTTTTTCATCACTGTACATGGGACGAATTCATCTTCAAACTTTTCATCGACTTCTTCATATGGGTTGCACCCATCCACATCTTCTTCGTCAACCGTAATGGGATTATTTTCCTCTGTTACACACTTACGAGTTGTTTCTGGTATCGTGTCCTGTTGAGGTACGCGTTCTGTACCTTCTTCTGTTCCAGTTTTGAACAGGTACTTTAGGTCAGACGTCATGTCCTCTTCTAAATCTTCTCCAAGATATTCCAGGCTGCCAACAGCTTCTTTTATTTGAAGTATAGGCTCTGTGATTTTTTTCACGATGTTTTCTTCTCCACTTCTGGGCAGGTATCTTGCGTTGTGCTTCGCCTTTTCTTTCGAATCACCAAGAGACTCCAGGCGAACAACGACATCTGGTAGCACTTTGGGTTGCTCCACTTCTATAGATTTATCGTCGTCCATTTTCTCTTCAAATTTTTCCACATAGACTTCAGGCGTTGCAAGACGGCAATTCTTTTGCACACGCGTCTCCGGATCCTTTTCGGAGCTTCTATTATCTTCGACAATGGCATGATCACTTGTGGGTTCCACACCACATCTATCAGAAGACATATTTCCTATGTCTGATGGCATCTCTTGCCTTGGTAGTTGACCGGCAAATGTGCTGTGTTTCACTTCGTGGGTAACTTCGTTCTTGTCTTCACAAAAAGATTTTCTAAACAAGGTGCTAATTCTATATCTGTTTCATATCTTTGTAGTTTTCCCAAGTCAGGTGCAATCCATGTAGGGGTTCTGTCGTCTGGTGACTTCAACATTTCATTTTTGTCTGGATGACCGTCAACACATCGCCTTTCTTTGTTGGCTTTGACGTCTCTGTTGTCTAGGATCTGGCTACATTCTAGGTTTTTGTCTGTCCGAATTTTCGTATTTGTGCTCACCATTTCATCCGTTTCAGTTCCAAAGCCTTTCAAAATGACTAAAGAACTCGCATCTTCTAGCTTCACGAAGTTATCCTCCAATGATGCACATTCATTGGTATCCACGTAAACTTTCTTATTTTTGTACAGGCAGAATTTTCTTAGGTGGTTTCCAGCACAGAGGTAACATCGAATCTTCTGACCTCTCCTTTTCTTCTTCCATTGATCCATTTGACAACCATCTACATCTTTGGACACCTGCAACTGACTTCCATCGCTACCAGAATAGTAATTTGTATTCTGAAAAGACATTTTGCTCTTCTGTCTTGCACTGCGCATTCTGTGGTATCGCTCTATGTCCATATAGAGTAATTTAAGTTCTTCCTTCTGTTTTTCTTCAGCTTCCTTGCGTGATTTTTCCTGCTCTAACCGCATGTTATTTAGAATCATTTCATGTTCTATCTGTTTCTTCTCACGTTCTTCTCGCTCCCTCCTTTTTACATCTTCTGCGGTCATATCTTCTAAAATATTCTGCGCAAGTACTTCTATTGCCTCTTCCTCGTAATGCTCACTGCTCTTGATAGCTTCTTTTAGCTCACTAATAGTCATAATTGATGTCACTTCTATGTCCATCTCAGTTGCGACATAAGACAACTCATAATAAGTATACTTATCCAAGAACGCCATTCTTCAACTATTTAAGTGTAACACAAAACTACGAGGGAACAAAGGTTATTCTAAACCAAAATTTTAATTGAAACGTGGTAAAAACTGTTTCCACTTAAAAATAAAACACTGTTATAATTTCCAAATCTAACAAATTTTCTAACTATTTAATTTTGTTATCAGACATAATACTCTAACAAATTTTACTTTTGCCAAAATAGTTATAGTTGAGAAAAATCCACACGCTAGCAAAAATGCACAATAAATCAGGCATAAACTCATCAAATATTTCATTTCACATCAATTATTAATTCACTTAGAAATATCAAGTAGTATAACATTCAATATCACTTAATAAACTCAATAGTATACTTAACTATTGCTTTACTTTTTTTTTCAAAATTATGATTCCTTAATACATTTATGCCAATGTTATAAAGTCAGAGTCTACCATAAATTTCAACACAAATGTGATAATTACACTGTAATTGTAAAATTAGCTAACTTCAAATGATATGTCCTATCACTATCTTAACCACAATTCAAACTTTCTAAATACGAATATGACTTATACGTAAAGAAAAATTGACAATATTTTTTATAAGTGTTCATAAATTAATGCGGTAAAAAGAGTAGCTATGACCAAATATAAATACCAGTATAAGTGATTATGACTACAGTTATAACTAATTAGTAAATACTCAAATTGAAAATTAAACACAAATGAGTCCACAATAAATTCTAAATAAAATATTCTAAGATTTGTCTATTCAAAAATATTTTCAGACCCACAAAATATACTCAAAATCTAATGAATACTTTATTAAACAACTAACTCAACAAAAGAAAAAAATGCAAAATGTTCTTGCATTAAAGGAACTAATTAAATTTTAAAAATTAGTTAAATTTGTGACAGTTTCATGTAAAATTCTCTCATAAAACTTAATTCCACACATAAGTTTACTTCACTTAATTATATATGAATTACTCAAAAAGTTAATATTTTTAATTAACCAATAACATGCTTGTCATATCTTCAAACAATTCAATCTCATAACATTCAAAGAATCACTTTAAATAAATTAGACATCATTTCAATTTTAATAACACAATAATGTACTCGAAACAACAAAATAAACCACAAAGTTTGAAAAAAATGTATAACAAACAATAAATATTACCAAGAACTGTTTGTTAATGTTTACCAAATATTTCCTTGAACATCCACATTATAATAAATACAGTAATACGTTATAACCGTTCTTTCAAAAATAACTGTCCTTCAGTTGCACAAAAAAAATAGATTCAAAAGACACCTGCAGATATTTCCACATAAAATAAATATCTCCTAATCTTTTTCTTTTTTATTTCCAGCTAAAATGCTGCTTTATAATTCAGTCAGAAACCACACGGGGTGAATCTAAAAATAACTTTTTCCCCTTCAAGCCTTTATAAGCCCAAATAGTCGTTTTATTTTTATTTATTACTAATACACGCGCTGGATTATTTGAAACCGGTAACCCTATGCAACGGAAAAGGAACGGCAAGGATTTTTTTTTTTTTAAACACCTTGAAATTTGCACACGTGCCTATATTCTTATATATTCTTTTTGTTACCGCATTGGGTTAAAATCGAAACTAGACATAGTTTTGCTGGCTTATCCATGACGTATTTTTTTTGCAATACATTTCTTTTATACATATGTTATGCACCTACTTTTTTTTTACCGGCATTTTCCCGCTTTATGGGGACAAAAACAACGAATGCCTTAATATATATATACTTAATTTCAAAACGGTATCAATAGTATTCTAAATATTTATACTATATAACTTTTATCAATGCGGTTTCGCTAGCCACGCTACAATTAATACACTTACTGCATTAATTAGATACCAATTACCATTACAAGGCAAACAGGATTTTTTTTATCAACTACTGTTAATTTTTAAACAGTCAAATACCAAATTCTTAAATAAATCTCACTAGTTTACTTTAAATAGGCCTAACTAGCCAAACTAAAATTAACAATCAATGCTAACTTACTGTATTAATTACAATACCAAACTTAATTTTACTTTTCATTAAGTTATTTTTCGATCAATTTGGCCTCGCTAGCCAAACTATAATTAATACTACTTTCTGTATTAATTAAAAATATCAAACTTAATTTTACTTTTCATTAAGTTATTTTTTGATCAATTTGGCCTCCCTAGCCAAATTACAATTAACACAACTTACTGTATTGATTAAAATACCAAACTTAATTTTACTTCTCATTAAGTTTACAAATTGGTTTTATTTGTAACCACCAAATATAACACATATGAACTTCCAGTTTCAATCAGCAAGGCAAACTTTTTCAGCAGAAAAGATTTAGAAAAATTTGATAAATTTCTGTTTCCTGGATAACAAGATTCGCAATATATTTGCATTGCCAACAGAATCTTAAACAAAATTTGAAACACATCCACCGGAAACACCGAAATTAAATCAAAACAAAACCACCTTACCAATTAAAACGGAATTCAAGCATTAGTTTACCAAATAACTTTAAAGGGAAGTACATGCCTAATTAATTTTAAAAGAGCTCCCACTAACCTCTATCGATAAGAACCACGTTGAACATGAACTCCATAGACGGTAGATGGGGACTTGAACCATTCGCTCCACGGTACAAGGTGTAGTACCGGAGACTTCTCCAAATGCTCAACGGTACTCAAAACTATGGTACCGGAGACTTCTCGACCATGGGATTGGCCGGCTGGATCAACACCGCGTGTTGGAACTTCCCTGGGCGCGCTGGATCGTCACCGGATGGTGGAACTTCCCTGGGCACGCTGGATCGTCACCGGATGGTGGAACTTCCCTGAGCGCGCTGGATCGTCACCGGGTGGTGGAACTTCCCGCAGCGCGCTGGACCGTCACCGGGTGGTGGAACTTCCCGCAGCAAAAATTCTATGCTGCTCAGACTACGCCAGTAAAGTTTTGAAGTATATACGATCGGAGGTAGTCAACACCAAACTCAAACATTGAAGGAACACAATTGAATCTTGTAGAAGCATTTTAATTTTATTAAGTTTAAAGAAGTTGTGCCAATTATCAATTAATTAAAGATTTTCATAGATTTACAAACATAATTAATAACTAGCAAATGAATGAGTCTTATAGTTTCCATTTGGGCAATCAGCCCCTTCTCCTACCTCCGCCTAGTTCAAAGTTTAAATTCGTTCTCCTTGCGTCCGCACAATCCAGTCTTGGTGCGGGCATTTCGAGTCCACAATTGGCGCGCTCTGCGCCCACTTGGCGACGAATCGTACAATAGGTCATATAGTACCATCATTACTAGAAATCATACACAAAATTTTTTTGAAAGGGGCCCCCAAAATAGGTTGTGCCTATAGTCTGAGTTTTTCTAGAACAGGCTCTGTTTTGTAGATAATATTTTTTTGAGATTGAAGTCGTGTGGATTCCTTAGTTTACTTTCACAAACCTAATTTTATTTATGCTTTATTTACTTATTATTTTTTTTTTATTTCAATAGGTTGTGTGAACCTTACTTACCTGCCAAATGAATATGGAATATCCTTTACTGTAACCATTGA
Source organism: Oedothorax gibbosus (assembly GCA_019343175.1). NCBI lineage: Eukaryota > Metazoa > Arthropoda > Arachnida > Araneae > Linyphiidae > Oedothorax > Oedothorax gibbosus. The sequence goes on along the minus strand of CM033276.1, from coordinate 14,579,033 downwards.
CACTCTTACTATATATAATGAAACAATATCGGGTAAGATTTTTACTTCGTCAAATAATGTGTAAAAAATTTATTATGTAATTTTCAAGTTTACTTTAACATGCTTTATAACTAAAGCCAATTTATTACAGACAAAAAAAATTACAGATGATGTTAAATAGGTAGCTTATTTTTTTGAACACTGAATTTTAAAATAATTTAAAATAAAAATAATTATCCTGAAACAACCATTAAAACATGATAATAGTTTTATGATATAATATTTTCACACAACTAAAAAATATATTAAAAAAGATTTAATTGTCTTGTTATTTTAAGTTAACTAAATTTCACTCGTTTTACAATAATAACAAAAATATATATTTTATCAAATTTTATTTAGAGCTTTAAAAAATTATTTATAAGATGTTTTTCAAAGATTTCATGTGTATTTTTAAAGCTAAATTATTAATTTTGATTTCCTTAATTCCAAAGAAGCCATTCACTTCATTGAAAAAAAGGCTTTATAAGTTCAGATTGTAGTACGTTACAACTTAGGGCCAGTTATGTTGTGATGCATATTAAAATTTAATTGTCTTTGTGTTTTTGTATGCTCTACTTATTCAACCTCGTACCATACATTTATTATTCATTGTAATGAGTTTGTTTGAATTTATGGAGAAGGATAAACCTTTTTCAGAAGACAAATAAATAAAGGAAAAAAAACAGTCAGATAATTGAAACAAAATTTGCAGCTGCTTTTAATCGCCATACTAAGTTATGAAATAAATCTGGATTTTAAAAATTGGGTGCAATTTTTTTTAACTAACATGTAAAATATCTAAAAAGTTTTACTGTTTCATTTCATATTTCGGCTAATTTCCACAATTTCGAATTTTATTGTGGATCTTGAGTATGTCTTTAGGAATAACGAATCTTCTTTCATATTATTCCTATTATAGTATCAGTTTCTATTTTCTAAATAAATGTAAAAGTATTTTCATTTTTTAAGCACCAATTTAATTATCTCTTACCTTAATATGATATAGATTTTAAATTAAAAAACCAAACTATTTCTGTGTTAATCTTCTACTATGTTCTAAATTAGACAAAATCTTCATGTAAAGAATGTTAATACATGATAATTGCATTTTTTTAAATCAAGACATAATATATTTTTTTGCATTTAGCCCGAAATCCGCCACCTGTTTGCTTCGGAGCTCCAATCCTAAAAGAGTATGCCGACTTATGCGTCCATTTTTACGACATGGACGTGTCTCGCACCAAAATGCATGGCTGTGCAAAGTTAGAAGCTAGGCTACATAAAGTGGTTGTTGGAAAATACGAACTGGGGTGCTTCAATTTTGGAAACTTGAGATGGAAGGAATATCATTCTAAGCTTATCAAGAAGATATTGATAAAGCAAGGGGTTTAACAAACAATAATTGAATTATTATTGTGTGCTTGGAATTTGATTTATTAATTTGCATATGTCTACCTTTGAGATAGTAAATCTGTGTAAGCTAACACACTTTTTAGAGGAAAAACGGAAGTATGTGTCCTTTTTTCTGCTTGCCTCTGTTTAAAAATCTGTTTCATTTCTCCCGCCACGTTGAGGTGGGCCCAAAGAGTTGTGTACAGGATTCGAAATGAAGATTCACTAGTCACAGAAAAAGACCTAATCCTACAATTTTTTGACTTCAAAATAAAGTTAGTCCCAGTTATCGTGACCAGGTTTTTTTTTAACTGTCACTATCAATTTCTTAAAATCGTTTCCAAAGATCTTGCCGAAAATAATCATCTTAAAATCCCCAATCTTCAACAATCGTAAATGTGTCAAAATTCTTTATACTTAGACCTTTAAATCGTAAAACTCTGGCGATACATAAAATACGATACTACATTGATCGTAAATTCTAGAAACTTCGGCGATCGTTAATTGTGATTCCTAAGATTTTGGATCTCCAGCTCTCCTGAAATTGCGGTACTGTGGTAATTCTATTTGTGTGCAACTATGGCAATCTTACAAGTTTACGCATAAATTACATGACTAGCCTTTTTTTCCATAAATATTTTTCTCAAAGATGCTCCCAGATAGTATGCATTTGCTCCTAGGTTTTTCAGTTAGTAGCACAAATTGTTCCTAAATTTTTACATCCAATTTCTAACACTGGTTTGTGCTAGGATAAAACAGTGCTAAAATCTTTTTTAGAAGTTTTATATCAGAGTCTATTGGAAAATAGCTTTTAGGGAAAAAAAATTAGATGCTAATAGTACTTCCTAAACCTGCATAAATTTTTGAATAGTTCTATTTTTATTCATTGAAAATTTTTTTATGACAAACTCGAACTCGCAAAATCCCCTCTTAGTTCTTCATTATATTCTCTTCCCTAGAAAATATGTAATCATGCACGGTTTTACTATCTGTATGCCGTCTATTGTGTATGTTTTAAAAGATCACTTATGTCCTAAAAAAATACTGATTTTTGTAAAAGTTATTACTCTTTATTTAAGTTTATAGAAAAAGTTCATAGCGCAATGTTTCTCTTAACTCTCTATTTTATAACTTGTTTCTATTCATGCTAATGATTTTATTTCTGTTTAACATTGATTTATTATCTGCTTAGAGGAAGAAATATTATTTCAAAACAAATATTTGTTAATTGAAGGAAATATCACATGGATTCTTCTAACTTTGTAATTGACAAATCCTTAAAAAGCATTGCAAAAACAAATTTTTTACTATTTTGAACAATTTTGTTGAAAGTTATGTCAGTAATATTATTACAATTAATTTATATAAATTTTAAGATATTAGCTTAAAATATTACTTAACTTATATTATAGGATATTTATGGACAATAAACAATGGCAAGTTAATGCTTGAGGCAGAAAGTATATATTTATTTACATGAACCAAAAGTAATATTCTAATTATTATTATTATATTTTTAAACTTAAAAAAAAAGTGTTTAATTTTTACATGGAGGTTCTTTTTAGTATACAAATGGTGTTTTTAAGCTGTGATAAAAAGTAATGTACTTTTGGTATATGGTAAATTGAATTTGTGATACACCTTGTTTGTAATGATATATTCGATAATATTGAAAATGCTCATTTTAATCTATTCAAATCGCCGTAATCTGAAATGGTTTTTATTTTGTCTGACTAAGAACATTGATTTATGCGGTTTTATATTTTTAGTTTTGTATTTTGATTTATCTGTTTAATAATAAATTGTTTTTATACAACTTTGTCGACCGTTATTTGAATTTTAATAAGGCAAGATTTGCTATTAAATTCTTAATTTACACTTTCGTAGAAATATATTTATTGTAATTATTTTTTATTTCTTTTATATGGGAAAATTTTATTATTTAAAAAGCAAAATCAAACAGACACAGGGCCTGTGAAAAAACTTTATATATTTAAAGTAGTTATTTAGGTAAGTGCTTATCAATTTATGTAATTAGTCGTCTGTGTCTTGCAATTTGGTAACTTAATCGTTTCCGGAAGTCTATTTCTAGCCTCCTTTAGGAGATTTAATGCAGCTAATTATGTCTCGGAATTTAGAACCTTGGTCAAGTGATGAGGTCGGAACCTGAACGAGCACCCAACGGAACTTTGAGCGACATACACTAACGCTGTCGGGAATTTGGACTCCACAGATTTAATGAGCATGTCTATCCCAGTATACTCGGGTATTTAGTTGGATTTTGGCTGCATATTTCCGTCTATAAGAAAGCAGTGACTGCCACCGGGATCGAACCAGCTTCTAACGCTTGCTATCGATCTGGGCTGATTCGCGTGTCCAACGCTATACAGGCAATTCTACCATAATTTTTAATTTCATGTCCCTTGGGCATAACTTAAAAAAAATTAATATTTTTTTTCAATTTTTTCTTATACTAATAGACTGGTCCTTATATAATGGCAAAATGGAATTTTAAAGCAAAGAAACTCTAAAAAAATTTTAGGACACAAAACTTTGCAGAAAATTCCTTACCTTCCCATGTCCCGAATGTTAAGTTTTTAGTTTAGGTAGGGCTCAAACTAACACATTTTTGAGCTATAAATTACATTCATTGGGATTTTAAATTGAACTAATACTATGTCTTAACAAATTCCTTCCATAAAATTTTGGCTTTGAATATTTATAATGTGTATTTCTCTTCTCCTAACTTTGTCCCTCGGTTTGGTACATTCACGGACCTCATTACTAAATTGGCGAAGAGAGTCACTGGATGGAGCTACAGTGATTCTTCAATCATGAAAACTGTATTGCAGAAAACTCACATTTCAGTTAGTAGCCGCATTTTTTTGCTACTTCACGAATAAGCCCAAAAGTTAAAAAACCCAGTAAAATGAGCTGCGTGGCTTTATTACTTTCCTTACAATCCCCCATGGTTAAGGTTAATTTTTGCTTAATAATTGGAATTTTTTTCTATAAATATGTTTAGGTAGAGTATAAGGAGTAAAAAAACTATTTTTATTAAACTGGAGTTAGTTTCAACACAAAAAAGACCGGAAAACATCGTGAATTTCCTCATCGTCCGTTCTTTACCTTCCATTCCTAACAGTCACGATGATCTAGGGATGGAAAACCGAAACCTGTTTTAAGACTAACCGGTTTGTTCGTGACTTCGGTTTCATTGAAAATTAGTTATTTTCATCAGGCCAGTTTAAACCGGTTTCTTCGAAACCGGTTTTTTTTAAAAACTGCCATTGATCCCTAAATTTTTTGTAAAAAAAAATTCAAAGGAGCCTTGTTTAACTTTTTTTTTTGTAATTCTAGAACCCTTATAAACCTTTTTACAAATATTGAAAGTGATTTTGAAAAAATAAATTTCACAAGTTTTTTATACCTGAAATTAAAAATTATGGTAGCTGCCCATGCCAACTGGGCTACCAAGCTCCTATGGTACGCTGCAACGAAAATATTACTCAGCGAAAGTGTTAAAATCTAATATTGGTAATAACCCAATCTGTAACTGAAAGTGCAACTCGACGAACAAATACTCATAATAGAATATTTAGATGCTGCCCCCCCCCCCCCATTGTTAACGAATTCCCCCCCCCCCCCCCCCCCAACACACACACACATATTGTTAACGCCCAGTAACACGTTTTGCTATCAATACATATATCCACGACATACTATTTTTAAATTGCTCCAGCTACAAACTTAGCTCCCATGGCCATGTTCTACGTCTTGAGTCACAACAGTTCCACAAGAATTAAAATGTAGTCCCAATTGGTTAATCAAAAAAGTAGGGCGGAGCTTACTGTGTCCTACCACCAATCACAGAATCTAACAAAACAATAAATCCAGGAATGCTGCGTCACGTGAAACAAGCTTATAGGGGTTTCATTTGAACGACCAAACGAACGTTGTGAACGGCTTTCTACATTTAACTTTTGCACACTTGTCAGTAAAATGATGCCGCCAAACGGGTAATATTTAAAGAAATTTCGTGTAACTGTGCCGAACGTATATATACGTCGATCTGGGGCGTCCCCCCAAAAATAGAAACCCCCCCTAGAAAAAAATTCTAGGGGGGGGGGGGTTCAATTTTTTTATATTTTTCAATTAAATTTTTAATTAAGGTTGTAATAAAAATTATTTTAAATTAATATTACTTTTATTTAAAGTTATTTATAATTAAAATATTTATAATTAAAATTATTTATAATTAAAATTATTTATAATTAAAATTATTTATAATTAAAATTATTTATAATTAAAATTATTTATAATTAAAATTATTTATAATTAAAATTATTTATAATTAAAATTATTTATAATTAAAATTATTTATAATTAAAATTATTTATAATTAAAAATTATTTATAATTAAAATTATTTATAATTAAAATTATTTATAATTAAAATTATTTATAATTAAAATTATTTATAATAAAATTATTTTAATTATTTTTTTAATTAACATTATTTTAATTAAAATCGATTTTCAATTTAATTTTCCATTGTAAATGCAGTTTTTTACTATTAATTTAGTAATACTAATTATTAGTTTTGAAACATTTGAATTAGTTTTTATTTTACACTAGCTCACCCGACAGACGTTGTCTTGTCTTTACTATGAATATTGAATTGTAATTGAACGTTGAACGAAAAATCCATCGATCCTTGGCAAATGCAGCCAAAAATGTCCAAAGAATAATACCTAATGTGGTGGGAGTGCACGTTAAATATTTTTTCTAAGTCCCGACGCTGCGTACGATGCAAAAGTTGCAAAGTCGCATGGGCTGGGGAGCCCAGTCGGTTAAGGCGTTGGCCTCAGGGGCGGATCCAGAAAAATTGGACAGGGGATCAAAAAAATTTAAGCGAGGAAATAATTGGTAATAATAAAAAGATTTTTCAAAAGAACTACAAAATATCCTGCTTTCCTGTTACTTAAATACTTACTGAAATTCTTACCAGAAAACAGGTATAGTTTGTAACTGATATCTAAAATAGCTTCTAGTATTTATAGTAACTGATATATCTAAAATCGCTTCTACCCAAGATTTATACACATTAGAAAAAAATCGCTAAACACAGCACTCAATTATAATTTAAACATTTAAAAGCCAAAATCAACAATTGTCATAAACTTTCTTTCGCAAATTAAATCAATATTATTTATAGTCGGATCAATTTATTTGCAGTTCGGAGAATAATTATTTAAAATTGCTTTAGTTAAAAAAAATACTTACGATGTCGTACAGGCGAATCGCTGGTGTGAAATTATTTTAAAATTGTATGCATTTATGTCGTTATTTCAAAATAGTAACTAATTTTTATAAAACATTTTAAATATCAAACATCAATATAAAATGTAATGAAAACAGAACTAAAGAGCCCTTCCTAGTTAAGCATCCAGACAAAAACAATAAAAAGAGAGAAAATAACAGGAACTACCGTACAAACCATAGATATCATAATTAAAATATTAGATTGGCTGATCACGTGACCTCCAATGCTAACGACGGGACGCGCATGGAGGCTTTTTTGGTAGGCATAATGGCCAGTGTTGCTGCCACTTTAAGGAGAAAAATACTACGAAAAAAATACTATTTAATTCTAAAATTACAAAAAAAATACTAGAAAAGACTAAATGCTCTAAAAATACTAATATGCTCTTTAAACTTTATAACTAAACTTTTAACTTAATTTTAGAATTTATTTTAGAATAATTCTAAAATTACAAAAAACATCGTAAAAATACTAGCTGCATTTTGGAATATTTATAGTGATTTTAAATCCTTTTCTAGTATTTTTTTTTTTTAATTTTAGAATTAAATAGTATTTTTTTCGTAGTATTTTTTCTCTTTAAAGTGGCAGCAACACTGGCCATTATGCCTACCAAAAAAGCCTCCATGCGCGTCCCGTCGTTAGCATTGGAGGTCACGTGATCAGCCAATCTAATACTTTATTTATGATATCTATGGTACAAACGTACTCATATCCTCAGATACTTTTTTGTGTGTTTTAAACGATGAAAAATGTTTTAGCATGTAACCATTTTGAATCAACTAAAATGCTGCCCTTGGAGCAGGCTGGGGAACTATAGAAATTAAACTTATCAATAGTTTGTCTCATCAGGCAACATGCCGCTCTTCAGGAATTAGGGCCGGGTGATATTTTTTTTACAATAATAATTTTGGATATTTTTTCCCAATATTTTAACGTAATATAAATTATTCACGTCATTGTTTAATATCATTGAAACATATGTCAGAAAATCTTATAAATTAGAACTTACTTATTGATTAAATGTTGAAAACAAAATCTTAATCTTTTGACATCCAATCTTGCTCTAATGAAATGCGACGAGAGAAAAGGCGCGCAGACCTCTCTAATTTTACTAGCAATAAATAAGCAAAATAAAGCCTTAAAACAAACAATCAAAAAATATTCATTCGCCTACGATTTTAGAGGCACGTGTAGTGGAATATCGCTGGCACCAAAAGGAGCCATCCTTTCTTGCCCCTTATCCCGCCAAAATTACCATTGGAGGAAAAAAATTCCGACCTTTACAGATTTGCGAGTACACGTTAAAGAAAGTAACTCATAAAAAAACAAAACAAATCGAAAAAATATTGGCGTCACATATCCTTTCATAAGAAATTGAGCTTTTTTATATTTTCCCTCCACGTTGTAAAAGTTAGAATTATTTGTTTTACGCAGATTTTGCCGTTAAGTGGTCTTTCCTTTTGGATTTTTTTTTTCAATTATAGTTCAACTAACTAATAAATTTGATAGGACATATTTAAAAGTTTAAGTTGAACAAAAAAAACAATTTAATATTTCAAACTTCAACGAAGCTAATTCATATTTTTAATTTAAATTTTGACGTCGTACAGGCGAATCTCCGATGTGAAATAATTATAAAATTTTAAGCATTTATGCCGTTGCAGTATAAAAATGGACACTAATTATTATAAAACGCGTTTTAAATATAAAACAGCCATTAAAATACAATGAAAACAGAACTGAACATCCATTCTAGATTTATGTTAAGCATTCAGGCAAAAACAATAAAAAAAATAGAAAAAAATGACGCACACGTTCCTTACTAACATACTCATATATTCAGATACTTTACAGTAGAAATTAAACTTTTCAATATTTTGCTCTATAGTTAAACTCATAGTTTCCATGCACAGAAGCCACGACCATGCACGGAGCAATCAGATAAAGACAAAATAAAACGGATGAAATTTTCTCTTCGTCTGATTGCTCCGCACGTTTTATAGCTCCCCCCATGGTCGTGGCTTCTGTGCAAGGAAACTATGAGTTTAACCGTAACTCTTATGATATCCAATCTTGATCTTAAAAAGTGATGGTATAATACATACATTGATTTTACTTGCTAACATTCATCCAAAGATAGCAGTCAGTGTCTGGGACTTATTAACGAACCAAATGCACTACTTAAAAACATTCCAAATAAATCTGTCAATATAATTTTTTATACTCCCTGTTTGAGAGTACAGTCGTTGTTATCGGCGGGTTATATTGGCGCCATTACAAAATTGTATCTAAAATCTTATTCGCGCCAAAAATGTTATTGGTTTAAAAATAAAAATCCGAGGGGGGGGGGGGGGGGGGGAAGGATAGCTTTTATATTCCTAATCCCCCCCCCCCCCCCCCTCTTCACATTAGAACATCTAGAAGTTTTTTGCTTTACACAAATGTTTTGCTTTCTTAGTAAATGCGAAGTGGTTTTTCCCTATGGAATTTTTTTGCACTTTGGAAAATTGTTTTTGTTAATAAAATAAAATTTTACTATAATACGGGTTCTGGGGGGGAGGGGGGGTTATGACCCTAAAAAAAAACCCGTGGTTGCGCGCCTGACGTCGATGGCAACGTAGAGGTTAATTTCGTTGAAACAGTTACGGTTTAAGCAATTACATCTATTACATTTTATCAAATTATATTATTATTTTGCTTTAAAATTTTGATGAATTGTATAAAGTATTAATATAATTTCTAATTTTGATATTTACAAAGAGCTAGACATTTCATACCATAGCTAGTCATACATTAAATGTTAGAATTTATAGTTAATAAAGTCTATTTACAAAAAAAAAAATATCAATAATATTGTGTATATATTGTAGATTTGTACTTCAAGCAAATCCAAATTGTTGTCCCAAAGGTTTTTTTAAAACTATTTTTTTAATTAAAAAAAAGAAAATACAAAGCACGCCTATTCAATAGGAATTCAACTATTGAGCATTGCTTAATGAATCAACTTCATCTGTAGACGTCTCGTTTTGGAGAGTCGGGGGGGGGGGGGGGGGGGTTAGGTACATATATATTCCGGCTTGTGTGCTTGATCAGAGACCCGCTTATGAATAGCCTTTGTCAATTAAGACAGACACAGAAAGAATTTTTTACTGTCAAAGAGAAAGGAAGGTACACCCATGGCGAAGGGGGAATCGAACCCGCACCCGTTACGGCGCGCAGACTGTTAGCGTAACGGTCCAAACCACTCGGGCCTCGGCCATCCGAATCTGTGACCGAACGGACCCGAATCTGGGACCTATCGCATGCGAGGTGAACGCCTTTACCTACTGGGCTTCCCAGCCCTGTCGAGTGGTCGAATATGGAGTGAAATGTTTACCACATTTTGGGCATTTTCGGGCGTATAAGGGCAAATGGAAACTGGCCATTATATCAAAGCTATTCTGGCAATAAACAGGGCCGCCTATGGGAAAGCCCTCTAACTTCTATAAGGGCCAGAATACAATCGGATTTCTTTTTTTAACATTAATGCTGATGTTAGAATGGGAGGAAATTATAATATACCGATGGAGTGCTGACCAGTGGAGAAGGGATCAATTGGTATGAAATAAATGTTTACATAAAAGGAAACAATCACCGTTATTAATAAGGGTACACCCGTGCAACGCCGGGTTTATAAAGCTAGTTCCCATATAATAATCAGTAAACATTATCACTTGACACACTATCTTCTCTAACTATTGTACTTCTGGCTCCAAATTTGCTGACTGGCAAGCATTCTAATATAAAATTACACTGTGCCAGGTTAAAGTTTGACCACGCATATAACTTAATGCCACATTGCTAGTACAATAATGAATTTGTTTCCAAATAAAAAAAAGCTTATTTTTTAACGGTTAGTAATTATCTATAATTGTAACACACCCATCAATTATTAAGGATATTGTTATGTTTTTAATATTTTGATGTTCCGGTACACTTTTTTTGCGGTTTACATACATAAAATTTTCATCTTTTAAGTTATACTATCCTACAACTAAATTAATTTAAAAAACGGAATTGTTAACCAATCTAACTTTATTATTAACAATGTAAAATTAGTAATTGTCAGTTATTAGGTATATTAGATGATTTTCAAACTAACTTATATAGTTTTATTTGAGGATTGAGTCTAAATTTGAAAACAATGATGCAAAAGAGATCTATATTACAAACAAATTTTTTTAAAGTATACGTTTAAATACGTTTAAAAAAATATACATTTACAAGTATACGTAGAAGTTTTTATTAATCCGTGCAATTTAATTATTTTTTAAGTATATCTATCCGTACACTATTTAACCCTTTCAGTCCCAGTGATGCCATTTGGCATCATCATTTTCTGATCATAATTTTAAAAAAAATAATAGGGCTGACCATCTATTGGTATTAATAAAAAATATTTTCTAATAGAAAAAAGTTTGAAGAATCGATTTATGTGCTTTTTGATATCTTAAATGGCTATAGACGATCAAAAAAAAATTTCTAAAATGATGATGTCAAATTGCTATTGGGACTGAAAGGGTATAAATTTAGCGTATCAAAATTTTAAATTATTCCTGTTTTGACCCAAAAATTGTTTGATATACCATTTCAAGGATAATTCTTTAAGTACAGCTCGTTATCATAGGTATTTTTTTTATCTAAGATAAATGGTTTCGTTTTTAAACACCGTCTGATAAAAATTATGCATATATTGTTTGTCTTTGGATACTTATAACATCCCCAAACTTTTTCCTGCAACATCCGCAAACTTTTTCTTATAACATCCACAAATTAAAAATTTGGCTCATTACTAACATATTTTTTAGATTTTCTATTATCGTATTCTGTACTTCGAGCAGACCCGACTATATAATAATATTAAAAAAAAAAAAACTTATCAGATGTGTTATCTGTTATCAAAAACTATTATGAACTCACACGAACAGTTTAAAAGGATTTGTCGTTCGGTGTAGACGTTATTTCTGTGAGTATCTATTGAGTTTACATTCCTTGAAATAGAAATTTGAAGTATATTGTGCTAAAATATGGAACTATTACCTCCGAAATTGCGTGATTTTCCGCAATCTAATCAGTGGTGCACCGTACCAGGTCATGAAAATGTTTGGGACGTTGATTCGACAGCTTTGGAATGGTCTCTTAGCTTAGCTTATTTATTTTCTAATGCAAATAAAAATGATAAAAACGATTTGATATGCAATGCATTTCGTTTGAGTGACAAATATACGAGATGGTTTTATGCTAATCTCTATGTTTTATGCTTACAATCTATTTAAAAATCGACATGCTATTTTTTTCCAATTTTGGATTCAAAAGGATGTTAAATATTATGAAAGCGAGACTTCGTGCTATGATGTAATTCCCCAGACAAGAAGTTATTAGTTCCAGTTTATTGGAAACAGCAGCAAATATGTTTAATTGCGTTGTATTGTCATATAGCATTGATCTTGTTGGTAATTGTGAATTACTTTATGTTTATGAAAGTCGTAGTAATTCAATAGATGATTCTATAAAAATTGTTGTTTTTACAAAAACTGGCAATTCTATAAATACCGAGTTATCAAATACTAAATTTGGATTCGGATTGAGTTTGGTCCATTCTCAACCCTTGAGGCATGATGCTATTATTCATATCCTTAAAACTGCTAAATTACCCGAGGAAAAAATTCATGAAATTAAACGAACGGATTTTTCTAAGCGAAATTTTTTGAAGTGTGTCTTCAATGGTGGTTATGAGGACATTTTAGTTTCCATCTACAGGTCATCTTATTTGGTCTTACGGGTTTCAGAAGCTGGTTTTGACAAGGATCCCTGTTCTTTAGATGAAAACGGGTTGTCATTTTTTTTTATTATTGCATGGGTCTACCTATAACTATCTAAGCTCTACCTGTAACTATCTAAACGTATTATATAACTTCGTCACAAACAAATTATTTTTGACCGACTATTCTGGAAGTGATCCTGATTAGAACAGTTTGCGTGCTTTAGAGAAAGTAAAAACAGTTATTTTCAATGACAATTTAAAATCTAACAAGTTCCAATCATTAGGTGAAAGGAAGGATGTTGCTCTGAAAAGATGTCAGGATATTCTGTTGTTCAACAAATATCAACGAGAAGTTTCTAAAGTTGTGTATATCATCAAAACACAACTTATGGTATCAAAGGACACCAGCAAATAATGCTTTCAATTTTAAAAACTTACTAAGACTTTTTACGCTTTCAATTTTTGCCGATAAGCAGGAACTTTTTGCCGATGATTTAAAGTCTTTTGAAAATTTTGTCACACATAGTGAATATCATGATATTGTTGATGTTATCAACTTCCTACTATTTTTCGAGAACTTCTCTACTCTAATACCTTTGATTACGCCAAGCAATTCAAATATTTTTAATGATATATCGAGTCTATATTTATCAGTATTAAACAATGAAACTTTTCCAACTTATAAGCATAAAATCCATTGTAAGAATTATGAGAACTTTCTACAGTTGACTGTGAACAAAATCTAAATATTCGCAGATTTATTCTTTTCCATTATAGAACATGCTTCATGTCTTACAAAGAGAATTTCACGCAATATCTGCTAACAGTTTCAAATAATCAATTTTTGTTAATTTATCGTAATTATTGCTAGAAATTTAAGATTGTTAAGTTATCGTTAGATGGCGCAGTGATCTGCTGGTATTGTTATAGGAGTTTGAGGGTAAAATGTAAATACTCTATTGGCAACACTGTTGAGAGGATATATCACTCGAAGTAGACATCATTTTTATTATGCTTTGAAATAACAAAGGCCTTTAGAAGAGAAAAAGAGAGTTACAAAGGCAGATTGTTTCTACAAAAGCTGCGAGTATAATTTAGGAACTGTTTAGCTTAAAGTTGAAGGGGAAAAAATTAATACTAGGGGGTACGCCCTCGCTTTCGCTCGCCAACCCCCGGAACTGCTTGCGCATATCCCTCTGTATCTCTTCGCGATCCAGAGTTGAAATATTGCATAACTTAAAGGAGCATGTCCGGGGCAATTTTTCGCCAAATCTGGTAACCCCGACAAATTGGTATTATGCTAACCCTTGGCGAAATTAGCAATTTTTTTTTTACATGTCTAATTTTTAAATGCCAATCCATTTAAATCTTAGTCAATCCACTTAAATATAGATAATTTATTCTGAAGGTTTTTTTATACCAATCTTTTATTAATTAAATGCTTGAATGAATGAATCAGTCAGTCAGTGAGTCAGTCAGGACTTTGCCTTTTATATATATAGATTCTGTACTTATTATATTCTACCCTGATTCAAGGTAATAAGGACAATTTTTTGTTTAAGTTAGTTAATTTTGCTCGAGTTTTATTCTTTAAATACATAATTAATTTTAATAACATAACACAACAAAGGAAAAAACGTGTTTGCCTATGGGTCTATCTTATTCAAATTTTATGTGCAGCCCCATCTATATTAAGTTCTGTAATTTATAAAATCACGAATCATAATACTTGAATGATTCTTTGTCTAATTATATAGTAATTAATATATCGTTATTTTTAGTTTCAGATTATAAACATTTATATTATTGTAATAAAGTAAAAGTTGCTTCAATATTGAGAATGACTTTACCTTCTCCAGAACTCTTTCGTTTTTCGAACAACGAAGATTATTCCAATGTCTCTTCAGATGTATGGAAAATAAGCACCCCAAGTCTGCCCTGGTCAATACTTTTATCTTACTTAATTTACTCTGAAGAAATAGGTTCTTGGACGCCGAACTACGAATTACTTTCAGAAGTTAATTCATTTAAAGGCCGTTTAAAAATTAATAACACCAATTTGGAATTCGATCAGACGAGCATAAGGAATAGCGTTCAGGAATTCAACCCTTTTTTAAGCGATCCTTCAATTTACTCTGATAAAAATGTCACTGTTCTTCTTAGATTGGTTGATTTAAAGCTACGTAGTTTTGCAAAAATACACCTTGAAACTAGTAATGATGAATTCCTAATAAAAGCTGCTGCAAGAATGCTTGATTGCCAAATTGTTGTCAGAACGGATTGTTCAGGAACAACAAATGTTACTTCGTACGGTAAAATTCTGAAAGAGAGAGTTCCAAAGTTAGTTTTATTTTTAAAAAAGGAAATTGAAAATGGAGAAGAATCAGTAGTTGAATATGCATTTGGTATGAGCTTGGCACATTCGGCTTCACTTAGAAGTGACGCCATGAAATACCTCTTTGATAAAGCTGAAGTTGATTATGATGACATTTGTCAAATAGAAAGAAGATATAAAGACTTACAGGAAACATGCATTCCCTTCACCGATAACTTTCTTCGTGGTATAACTTTTAGATTGGAAACATATCGTGCCAAACATTTACAAGACTCCCTACATAGCTTGGGAACTTGCTGGTGCCGGTTTTAATACCGATCCCTGTTATACTGAAATAGATGGACTTTCAGCATTTGGGTTCTGTCTGATCCATAAAAATTCTCAGTTATTTAGGATGCTTTATAATTATGCAGTAAATAACTTTGAGAAATGCAGTGATTCTGTTAGAAATCCAAGTAAAAATATTGTGGAATCCCTTAAAGCGGTCAGTCTTTCATTAAAAAGAGATCATGACATAATCAGAAAAGTCAACGAAAACGACAATTGTGATGTCGGATACAAAAAATCGTTTAAAACAATTCGAGAAATTTTGTATTTCAACGAGTATCAATCAAATTGTGTCAAAGAAATGTATGAGATATTAGAAAATAAAACTCAAATTGAAACTCGAAGAAAACGTATTGTTCTATCATTTTTAAGTAAATACTTACTTTATTTCTATTGTCAGTCAAATGTGAATTCCAATCTGTACGAAGATCATATTGAAAATATTTATTATTATGAAAACGTAGACTCGTTTACGTGTCTTTTGTTTTTCGATAAGATATTGTTTCTCAATCCTGTTCCAAATTTCGAAATTTTTAAAAATACAGTGCAAAATTTATTTATGACTGTTCTAAGCTACAATACGTTTTCGAACTGTAAGGATCAGCTTGAGATAACCAATGAGAAGTGTTCCGAGTGTGAGTTTACATCTAGTAATATTGTTCGGAATGTTATTTCCTTTGACCATAGAAAAAGTTTGAAAATTTTTTTACACCAGTATATTGAGAATTTAAAAACGGACACAACTGACGATTTGCCTGATATTAACGAAACGTTAAAAAATGTAAGACTGTGTTTACAAGATTTTCCCGATATAACGGATGAATTTTTAACTATGAGACTAACGAAATATTTAAAAACAGCTATTGAATTTAGATTTGATGAAGAGGACGAAGATTTTGTCGATGCTCTGTTGATATTTGAAAGAACTTTTCAAGTAATTGGTGAAACACTACATTCATCTCCACAGAGTAAAAGCGTCGTTGGACATTTGATAAGTTCTTGCTTTCCAAATGAAATTGTGCATGAGTTGACTAGCATCAGAAACCAATTTCTATCGCACTATTGCCCGAATGTTATGCACGGGAGGCTTCACTCAAAGATCGATAAAAATAAAATAAGAAACTTTCTAAAAGCCCTTGCTGATATGAACCATGAGTTAAATTTTTTCTACTTAAGTCAAGAGTATAGAATGGAAGAATTTTTAATTAGTAAATCAGAGAATGCATGTAGAAACATTTCTAGTGAAGTGCTTAATCATATTTTAAAGAAAAAACAAGATACTCAAAGTACCAGAAAAGAAAAGTTTCTAAGATACACAAATGAAATCATTCTACTATTTCACTGTATTCTTAATTATATACAGAGTTTTATTGATAATGATGAAGTGGAAAAATTAAAAGAATTTTCACAGATTTCGTCGTCATTAAAATTTTTATTGAATTTTGTGATAAAACAATGTTATTCCAATGCATACAATCAACTATTGCACTACGTTGAAGATTTGGACATTTCACTTAGTAAGTATAATAAATTCATAAACCAATTGAGAAAAGATGTCTTAAAGAAAGTTCAGGAGCATCGTAAAAAACTTACTATTGAATTTACTAAAATTAAAGATATTAAAATATCTGGCAAGAAATATACGGAATTTTTCAACTATCTAAACAATAAAGGAAATTTTAAAATGCCTGATGAAGTTATTTCTAATGTTGAAATTGAAGTTCAAGAGCATCTTAAAAGATCTAACAACACAAAGAAAAATCTGATAAACCTGCTTACACATAGTTCTTTTCCTAAAGAAAATGAAGATAGACAAATAAAATGGAAACGAAATGTGAAAAAATTAGTAAGCGATGTTTTTATGAGCAATGAGAACAAGAATACCATCATTGAAAATTCAAAAACTAACGCGAAAAAAGCATTGGAGATTTTAGAAAACAGAAATGATAATCCAACTATTACTTTCAAAGACGTACAAGAAATAATTCTTTTTGCGAAAATGGAAGAAGGTACAAAATTATTGCTTACAGTAATGAAAAGTTTGATTGAAAGTGACAAATATCAAAACGAAAATGCCACAGAAAAGTATTTATACCCATTAAACTTTATTTTAACATTCCTAGAGCATATAAGGGATGGTAGTTCTGAATTATGCATAACAGAAGCTACAAGTAATGCTAAAAAAATTGAGAATTTGTTTGCTGAAAAAGTTGAAAAGTATAGCAAGTTAAAGAAGAATGTTAATAAGAACATTTTAGAGCAAAGAAATGTACTGTCAAAAGTGTTTCCCGATAGCATCTTGTATACTAACAATTTAAATGAGTTTTCAAAAAGTTCTTCCACATTCACGTGTGACCATTTTCAGATTTCCAGCATAGTTTCGAAAGCATTCGTTTGCACTTTCAAGATGTAAAAAACTTTACATGGTTCTCAGATAAAGAATTAATCTTTATAGAAAAGTTACTGAAAGAACGTCTGGCAAGGTGTCCCGAGGCTTCAGAATCTTTAATAGAAGTTCTCGAAAAGAATCCATCTACTTGGGAAGAAAATGCGAAAAAGATGTTAGACGATCTTTGCATGAGCATTAAGAATAAAAGTATGTTGCTAAAATTAAAACCAATAGAGGCTTTAAAAAATTGAAAAATAAAAAGAGTATAAATAAACAAATTACATTCATAGATCTAACAACATTCTCAGAAACACAAGAAGGAATTCATTTATTATTAAGTCTAAAACTTCCTGATGGTTTGTGTGATAAGATGTTCCAGTTCCTGAACCGGAACCTGGAGAGCCTTTTAAATAGAATCAATCGAATGAAAGTCATCATGATTGAAGATGATCAAGAGATCTTAAGACTGTGGACGAGTCACAGAAGCACATCCGAATTTCAAAAGTACGTCCGGTGTATACTAATTCGTAACTACATGAACGACATGAATGTTCGGGTACCTCTGGAGATGCTCCTGTTCGACTGCATGAATATTTTGAGTTCAAGGAAAGACCTTAAGGACATGTGGACCAAAGCTACAAATCTCTTTTCCGGAGTCAACTTAAGAGACTTGCTTGCACATGGAAACACGATACTGGAGGTAAGTATAGTAAAATTACTCTTTTTTGTAAATTTTTTTGTAACTTTTTGAAAAATATATATTTTATATGTTTTAATTGTGCTGAATAGGAACTCTTAAGTTGTGTCACAGCGATAATACAAATAATACACGAAACTGTAATTCAGCTGTGCGAATAAGACTCAAATTTTGATTTTTCAATGTTCTACCATTCTATGTATACTTTACATCAAAGATCAGCGTTTTATTCTCGGGCACAGAGAACTCCTGAATCGCGGTTACTTTTGACCTAGATGGGTGAATCCCTTTTCTATCTATCCGGTACCCCAAGAAATCAACTTCACGAACTCCAAAAAGACATTTGTCTCGATTGGCTTTTAACCCGTACTCCCTTAATTTAGCCAAAACTTTTTCTAATCGTAAAGCTAGCTCTTCAGTTGAATTTGCCACAATTAACAAATCATCAAAATAGGGAACTACTCCCTCCATATTCTGGAACAAGTTCTCGATCAGATTTTGGAAAATTCCAGGAGCAACTTTTATGCCAAATTGGAGACGTTTTACCTTGTACGCGCCTTTATGGGTAATAATTGTTTGGGCCTCAGCCGATTTTTCGTCAACTGGTAGTTGTAGGTACGCTTGTGCTAAATCTATTTTTGCATAGAATCCCGCTCTTTTTAAGTTTGAAATCAAATGATTCACAGCAGGAACGGGGTAGGGGTGGTCAGCCATAGCCTTATTCAACGTCACTTTATAATCTCCACATAGCCTTACTTCCCCTGACGGTTTAATGACAGGGACTACAGGCGTGGTCCACTTAGGATCTGTAATTGGCTCTATCACCCCTTCCTTAAGCAACTTATCTAAAGCATTTTCAATTTTAGGTTTCATGGCGAGCGGAACGTTCCTTGATTTGAATCGAATTGGGGGACACTCTGGATTCAACGGCAAAGAAATTGGTTTTCCCAAATATGAACCCAGTCCCTCACTAAATACATCACGATACTTGTAAAGTAAATCGTTGATGCTGTCAGATTTGGTCTCGTTTATTCCACCTAAATAAATTCCCAAACCTTCAAACCAAGAATATCCCAGAATATTGGTGCAACGCCCCTTTGAAACTAATAATTCTAAATTCGCTTTACGGTCTTTAAAAGTCACCTGAACTTCGCAAAACCCCGCAAGTGGAATTTCGTTCCCCTGAAAATCCCGCAATTCTACACGAGTTTCACGAATATCCGGTTTTTTTATCCTGAAACACATATTGAAAAGTGCTCGTGGAAATTATCGAATAATAAGAACCCGAATCAATCTCTAAACTTAAATTTTTTCCTTCTATTTGTACCTCGATTTTCTGCTTAAAAGAAGAACTCTGTAAAGAATTAACGTATTCGTCTGGTACCCGAATTTCATTTGTACGAGACGAATTCGAATTCTTTTTCCGACACACTTTTTGAATATGACCTTTACCCTTGCAAAAATGACATATTGCGTTACGGAATTTGCATTCTGCACGAACATGATTTGACCCGCAACTAAAACAAACTTTGCCATTCTCAATTTTAGAATTTTGCTGTTTACTCTTCGCGGGTTTTTTATGCTTTAAAAAATCCACTGACTGCTGCGAATTTCTAGTAAACGAATTTTCCGAATGATGAATTCCTAATAAAAGCTGCTGCAAGAATGCTTGATTGCCAAATTGTTGTCAGAACGGATTGTTCAGGAACAACAAATGTTACTTCGTACGGTAAAATTCTGAAAGAGAGAGTTAAAAAGTTAGTTTTATTTTTAAAAAAGGAAATTGAAAATGGAGAAGAATCAGTAGTTGAATATGCATTTGGTATGAGCTTGGCACATTCGGCTTCACTTAGAAGTGACGCCATGAAATACCTCTTTGATAAAGCTGAAGTTGATTATGATGACATTTGTCAAATAGAAAGAAGATATAAAGACTTACAGGAAACATGCATTCCCTTCACCGATAACTTTCTTCATGGTATACTTTTAGATTGGAAACATATCGTGCCAAACATTTACAAGACTCCCTACATAGCTTGGGAACTTGCTGGTGCCGGTTTTAATACCGATCCCTGTTATACTGAAATAGATGGACTTTCAGCATTTGGGTTCTGTCTGATCCATAAAAATTCTCAGTTATTTAGGATGCTTTATAATTATGCAGTAAATAACTTTGAGAAATGCAGTGATTCTGTTAGAAATCCAAGTAAAAATATTGTGGAATCCCTTAAAGCGGTCAGTCTTTCATTAAAAAGAGATCATGACATAATCAGAAAAGTCAACGAAAACGACAATTGTGATGTCGGATACAAAAAATCGTTTAAAACAATTCGAGAAATTTTGTATTTCAACGAGTATCAATCAAATTGTGTCAAAGAAATGTATGAGATATTAGAAAATAAAACTCAAATTGAAACTCGAAGAAAACGTATTGTTCTATCATTTTTAAGTAAATACTTACTTTATTTCTATTGTCAGTCAAATGTGAATTCCAATCTGTACGAAGATCATATTGAAAATATTTATTATTATGAAAACGTAGACTCGTTTACGTGTCTTTTGTTTTTCGATAAGATATTGTTTCTCAATCCTGTTCCAAATTTCGAAATTTTTAAAAATACAGTGCAAAATTTATTTATGACTGTTCTAAGCTACAATACGTTTTCGAACTGTAAGGATCAGCTTGAGATAACCAATGAGAAGTGTTCCGAGTGTGAGTTTACATCTAGTAATATTGTTCGGAATGTTATTTCCTTTGACCATAGAAAAAGTTTGAAAGTTTTTTTACACCAGTATATTGAGAATTTAAAAACGGACACAACTGACGATTTGCCTGATATTAACGAAACGTTAAAAAATGTAAGACTGTGTTTACAAGATTTTCCCGATATAACGGATGAATTTTTAACTATGAGACTAACGAAATATTTAAAAACAGCTATTGAATTTAGATTTGATGAAGAGGACGAAGATTTTGTCGATGCTCTGTTGGTATTTGAAAGAACTTTGCAAGTAATTGGTGAAACACTACATTCATCTCCACAGAGTAAAAGCGTCGTTGGACATTTGATAAGTTCTTGCTTTCCAAATGAAATTGTGCATGAGTTGACTAGCATCAGAAACCAATTTCTATCGCACTATTGCCCGAATGTTATGCACGGGAGGCTTCACTCAAAGATCGATAAAAATAAAATAAGAAACTTTCTAAAAGCCCTTGCTGATATGAACCATGAGTTAAATTTTTTCTACTTAAGTCAAGAGTATAGAATGGAAGAATTTTTAATTAGTAAATCAGAGAATGCATGTAGAAACATTTCTAGTGAAGTGCTTAATCATATTTTAAAGAAAAAAAGATACTCAAAGTACCAGAAAAGAAAAGTTTCTAAGATACACAAATGAAATCATTCTACTATTTCACTGTATTCTTAATTATATACAGAGTTTTATTGATAATGATGAAGTGGAAAAATTAAAAGAATTTCCGCAGATTTCGTTGTCATTAAAATTTGTATTGAATTTTGTGATAAAACAATGTTATTCCAATGCATACAATCAACTATTGCACTACGTTGAAGATTTGGACATTTCACTTAGTAAGTATAATAAATTCATAAACCAATTGAGAAAAGATGTCTTAAAGAAAGTTCAGGAGCATCGTAAAAAACTTACTATTGAATTTACTAAAACTAAAGATATTAAAATACCTGGCAAGAAATATACGGAATTTTTCAACTATCTAAACAATAAAGGAAATTTTAAAATGCCTAATGAAGTTATTTCTGATGTTGAAATTGAAGTTCAAGAGCATCTTAAAAGATCTAACAACACAAAGAAAAATCTGATAAACCTGCTTACACATAGTTCTTTTCCTAAAGAAATGAAGATAGACAAATAAAATGGCTACGAAATGTGAAAAAATTAGTAAGCGATGTTTTTATGAGCAATGAGAACAAGAATACCATCATTGAAAATTCAAAAACTAACGCGAAAAAAGCATTGGAGATTTTAGAAAACAGAAATGATAATCCAACTATTACTTTCAAAGACGTACAAGAAATAATTCTTTTTGCGAAAATGGAAGAAGGTACAAAATTATTGCTTACAGTAATGAAAAGTTTGATTGAAAGTGACAAATATCAAAAAGAAAATGCCACAGAAAAGTATTTATACCCATTAAACTTTATTTTGCTATTCCTAGAGCATATAAGGGATGTAAGTACTGAATTATGCATAACAGAAGCTACAAGTAATGCTAAAAAAATTGAGAATTTGTTTTCTAAAAAAGTTAAGAAGTATGCCCAGTTAACGAAGGACGTTAATAAGAACATTTTAGAGCAAAGAAATGTACTGTCAAAAGTGTTTCCCGATAGCATCTTGTATACTAACAATTTAAATGAGTTTTCAAAAAGTTCTTCCACATTCACGTGTGACCAATTTTCAGATTTCCAGCATAGTTTCGAAAGCATTCGTTTGCACTTTCAAGATGTAAAAAACTATACATGGTTCTCAGACAAAGAATTATTCTTTATAGAAAAGTTAGTGAAAGAACGTCTGGCAAGGTGTCCCGAGGCTTCAGAATCTTTAATAGAAGTTCTCGAAAAGAATCCATCTACTTGGGAAGAAAATGCGAAAAAGATGTTAGACGATCTTTGCATGAGCATTAAGAATAAAAGTATGTTGCTAAAATTAAAACCAATAGAGGCTTTAAAAAAATTGAAAAATAAAAAGAGTATAAATAAACAAATTACATTCATAGATCTAACAACATTCTCAGAAACACAAGAAGGAATTCATTTATTATTAAGTCTAAAACTTCCTGATGGTTTGTGTGATAAGATGTTCCAGTTCCTGAACCGGAACCTGGAGAGCCTTTTAAATAGAATCAATCGAATGAAAGTCATCATGATTGAAGATGATCAAGAGATCTTAAGACTGTGGACGAGTCACAGAAGCACATCCGAATTTCAAAAGTACGTCCGGTGTATACTAATTCGTAACTACATGAACGACATGAATGTTCGGGTACCTCTGGAGATGCTCCTGTTCGACTGCATGAATATTTTGAGTTCAAGGAAAGACCTTAAGGACATGTGGACCAAAGCTACAAATCTCTTTTCCGGAGTCAACTTAAGAGACTTGCTTGCACATGGAAACACGATACTGGAGGTAAGTATAGTAAAATTACTCTTTTTTGTAAATTTTTTTGTAACTTTTTGAAAAATATATATTTTATATGTTTTAATTGTGCTGAATAGGAACTCTTAAGTTGTGTCACAGCGATAATACAAATAATACACGAAACTGTAATTCAGCTGTGCGAATAAGACTCAAATTTTGATTTTTCAATGTTCTACCATTCTATGTATACTTTACATCAAAGATCAGCGTTTTATTCTCGGGCACAGAGAACTCCTGAATCGCGGTTACTTTTGACCTAGATGGGTGAATCCCTTTTCTATCTATCCGGTACCCCAAGAAATCAACTTCACGAACTCCAAAAAGACATTTGTCTCGATTGGCTTTTAACCCGTACTCCCTTAATTTAGCCAAAACTTTTTCTAATCGTAAAGCTAGCTCTTCAGTTGAATTTGCCACAATTAACAAATCATCAAAATAGGGAACTACTCCCTCCATATTCTGGAACAAGTTCTCGATCAGATTTTGGAAAATTCCAGGAGCAACTTTTATGCCAAATTGGAGACGTTTTACCTTGTACGCGCCTTTATGGGTAATAATTGTTTGGGCCTCAGCCGATTTTTCGTCAACTGGTAGTTGTAGGTACGCTTGTGCTAAATCTATTTTTGCATAGAATCCCGCTCTTTTTAAGTTTGAAATCAAATGATTCACAGCAGGAACGGGGTAGGGTGGTCAGCCATAGCCTTATTCAACGTCACTTTATAATCTCCACATAGCCTTACTTCCCCTGACGGTTTAATGACAGGGACTACAGGCGTGGTCCACTTAGGATCTGTAATTGGCTCTATCACCCCTTCCTTAAGCAACTTATCTAAAGCATTTTCAATTTTAGGTTTCATGGCGAGCGGAACGTTCCTTGATTTGAATCGAATTGGGGGACACTCTGGATTCAACGGCAAAGAAATTGGTTTTCCCAAATATGAACCCAGTCCCTCACTAAATACATCACGATACTTGTAAAGTAAATCGTTGATGCTGTCAGATTTGGTCTCGTTTATTCCACCTAAATAAATTCCCAAACCTTCAAACCAAGAATATCCAGAATATTGGTGCAACGCCCCTTTGAAACTAATAATTCTAAATTCGCTTTACGGTCTTTAAAAGTCACCTGAACTTCGCAAAACCCCGCAAGTGGAATTTCGTTCCCCTGAAAATCCCGCAATTCTACACGAGTTTCACGAATATCCGGTTTTTTATCCTGAAACACATATTGAAAAGTGCTCGTGGAAATTATCGAATAATAAGAACCCGAATCAATCTCTAAACTTAAATTTTTTCCTTCTATTTGTACCTCGATTTTCTGCTTAAAAGAAGAACTCTGTAAAGAATTAACGTATTCGTCTGGTACCCGAATTTCATTTGTATGAGACGAATTCGAATTCTTTTTCCGACACACTTTTTGAATATGACCTTTACCCTTGCAAAAATGACATATTGCGTTACGGAATTTGCATTCTGCACGAACATGATTTGACCCGCAACTAAAACAAACTTTGCCATTCTCAATTTTAGAATTTTGCTGTTTACTCTTCGCGGGTTTTTTATGCTTTAAAAAATCCACTGACTGCTGCGAATTTCTAGTAAACGAATTTTCCGAACGCATCAGCCGCGACTGAGCAGCAGCAGATTCAGCGGCCAAAGCTATTGAAACAGCCATGTCAAGGGTTAACGTTGACTCGGAGAGTAAACGTCTTTGAACTTCTTCGTCATTTATACCGCACACAATTTGATCTCTTATCCTATTTGATAAAGTACTCTCGAAGTTACACCCGTCAGCTAATTTCCTAAGTTCAGCAACATACGTATTAAACGGTTCATTCCTTTCTTGTACTCGTTTATGAAATTTGAATCGTTTAAAAATTTCATTCGATTTAGGGGAAAAATGAGTTTTAAGTTTCTCTATTATAGTCTCATACGTAACGTCACTAAGTTTATTCGGAACAACCAGATTACGAAATAACACTAAGTGTTTTCATACCACACACTGCTAACAGCGTAGCGCGTTTTTTAGAATCATCACGAACGTTGTTTGCTTCCAAATAAAATCCTAGCTGTTCTAAATACAACTCAATATTTTGCGGTTTAGAAACATCGAACTCGGAAATAGTTCCGACGGAACCAAAATATTGCACCGTAGTTGCCTGATCTGCCATTTTAAAACAGTTTTAAAATTGACAATATAGAATTCCAAATCGAACTACTTAAAAGCAATTAAATACAGAAAAGTAACTAATACTAAAAAACCTTACGTGTGACAAAACCCTATTCCAGCAATCGGGAATACGAACACAGTGTCTAGGTGTCCTTCTGCCAGCAGAAACTTGGCTAACACGCTAGTCGTTGAAGTCGCCCTTAGTAGTCATCTTGACTCGAAGAAACATCGTAATTAAACTGTAGCTGCTTTTTTACTATAAGTGGGTGAACCGCCTCGTCGCCAGTGACACATTCTCAAAAAGGAGGAGGACGGATTTGTTAGAACATCGTTTAATGAGTTCAGAATACAGAATGAATACGAATACCAGGTAGAAATTAAATGTATAAAGAGAACATGGAGTATAGTTTAGTTGTCACAAAATTACTGGTATTTAAACTATTGTTCTTATTGTCTTTTTACAACTGACGTCGTTCGTGCAAATGTTCAGATCATACAAAAACCTTAGGGGAAAAAATCTTCATATTACAGCACCCGTGCTGGTATCAAAATTCTGAAGTTACCAAGTTGTACTTTACTGCACTAGGTTGTAGGTAAACTAGACCCCGAAGACATGCCAACTCATATCATCGACAAGATACTGGAGCTCATCGAAGACGGAGAAGTGCTGAAAGAAGTATCTGATCACTGGAGGGACACCAGGACAAGTGACTTGGAGGAACTCAAAGATATAGTTAAAAAACATGTTGAAAATAAGAAGTTAAACGGAGAAAAGGAAAAGGAGGAAATGAAGAAGTGGAATGGTTACTTATCCCTTCTTCCTTTAAAGTAAGTGTTTTTTTATATAAATTTGCCTGATGAATTTTAATTTCGAAGTTTAATACTGTATTGCCAGTTTTATTTTTTATATGATTTATTTTAACTCATTCCGTTGAAACATGCCAATATACATCTGTTAACTATTTATGTTAAATCTACAGTAAAGGTCTGGAAAAGATCTAGCTAAAAGTCATAATAAATAAGTAGTCATAATAAATCCCTTAACCTCTTTCTATTAACATACAGCACTAGGTGAAACTAACTCACACAAGTTTCCACATCCAGTGTTATTTAGATAAAATGAATGTAACACATAAATTGCAGTTCCAGTTAAAATGGTATATAAAAGGTTGCAATTTTTTTTATTAATTTTATTCATTTTTAATTTTGTTGAAATTTTCAAAATATGCATTTTATGCAAAAATATTCAACATGTTTTTTTTTTATTTTTGCCCAAACTAATAAGTTTTTTTTGAAAGTTTTGAGGGGTCATGTTCGTTATAAAAAAAACCGAACAAACTTTCATAAGCAATCATTTTCGAAACAAGATTGAACCATTGCAGTGACAATTATTTCGTGTTATATTAGTACCATAACAACTGTTACGATATAAATATTTATGGTTGACGTTAAGCACAGAGGTCAAAACTTCATTGAAAGTTATCCAAAAAGATGGTTTTTCTGAACTTCTGACATGCAAAATTTTCTTTTTCCAACAGTAAACCAAAAATGTATATTTAAATAAAGGTTTACTTTCATATTTTAAATAGCTTATATTTTATTAAATTATAATATTTCTTTTTTTAGGGGAATTTCACAAGATTGAATACTATTCCATCAAAAAATGCTTTTTTCCATCAAAATAAACCAACTGTGAATCAGACTCTATAAAAGATTAATGTTTATTGAAAAATAATTTTTGTGTGCTGTATTAGATTTACACATTTCTCAACGAATGCCACTGAGAAGATTCGACTTTTTAAATGTTTATAACTTTATTTATACGACAAACAACTATAAAATATTAATCAGACGGAAAGATCGTTCCGCCCGCCAATCTCAAAATGACGCCAAGGGCTGAACGGCAGTAAAGTATATAAACTCTGAACATTTCGTAATGTTAAAAGCGAAATCGATTTTAATTTCTATCAGGCAAACTAAACTTCTTAGAACAATAAAAAAAATACTGTAGAGAGGTTTCGGGGATTATTTTACATAAAAAAAAGGGTTTTTCTAGAATAAAAAACAGCGGAGCAAAAAAAATTATGGAAACTTACGAAAGTTTATTCCATCTTATCACCCTAAAAAAATTAAATCCCGCAAATGAATGTGAATTAATAAATAATTGAAATAACGAAGGATACTTAAAAAAACGTTAACAAATATATGAGCTCAGAACAGTTATATAAAGGTATAGACGGTGATTAAGATGGGCCGCAACCTCAAACAGTGCAATTTTTTTTATGGCACCAGAACTTAAATTATACTATTTATTCTGATCAACACGTTTTAAATAAGAGATGGGCATTCTTGTATATCACGGTTGTTTTAGCGAAAACTTTCGTAATAACTTGTTTTCAGTTATAAAATAAATGCATAAGTTTTTTTTATTTTTAGATTGGCGTTTGTTTACTTTTCCAAAGTTTTTTTTTTGGGAGGTAATACATTAATTTAAAGATTAGTAAAATGTAGAATTAAAGTATTTCTATGAGTTTAATTTTTCCGTCCTTAGTTTTCGCCAATTGTAAAAAAAATATATATATAACTAAAAATATTGAATTTAATTGATGTTTTAATTTTTTCTATAATGATATATTTGTGTTTCAAATAAAAGGTTCATTTAGTTTGTAAAATAAAATATTTCTTATTTCATAATTCTTATTTTAATTGAATTTTATGAACCATTGTTTTATAAATGAGTTTTTTGTGAAAAATTGTTTATAAATGAGTTTTGTGAACCATTGTTTTATAAATGAATTTTGTGAATAAAGATATTTGTGATAAAGTTTTGAAGACTTTTATAACTGCGATATTTAAAATTTTTTCTTCTTATTTTCACTTCAGCATTAATTAATATGAATGTCAAAGAACTGATTACGAACTTAGTGGGGTTATTAACATATCCTATCTCATATATATCTTGTTGATCTGGGACTGTTGTTGGGGATGCCGACAGCCCGATCAGCCAAACCCGACAGGCCAATTGTCTGACAAGGGCAAAATCAAAACAGGCCATTATCCGACAAGGACGAAAATCCGGCAGGGTCAACCCGACACTTGGAAATACATATTTTTTTGTTTAGTTCTCGATTATTTTTTCGAATTTAGAATTTTTATTTCAAATAAGATATAAACTGTTTGTTGCTAAAAATAATTAAATATTGGAACTCAGCGCAAAAAACACCATTAAGTTACTACATTACCTAATATAAGAAAAAAAATATGTCCATCGGGACCAGACCACATAATAAATAAGCCCAAATTATAAACCAAAAGCATTAAAAAAATAAACATAAACAATGGGCTATTTAAAATGCTCCGATTAATTATGTATGTGATTTCCGTATAAAATGCATATCGAATATATTTCACCTTTTTCGAACCAAAAGTATTTTATGTTTACATAACAATGTAAGAAAAATCCTCTTCCCAAATGTAAAATGCAAAAATTAGTACGTTAATTGCCATTAATTAAGCAAAACGTCATTAATTTATTGATTTGTTGGAATTTCGAACCTGTCGATTTTGTCCCTGTCGGTATTCGGCTGCCGGCATTCTAGTTTGTCGGATTTCGGCTGTCGAGTTACAGTCCCTGGACAAATTATTAGACGCACTGCAAGATTTCATGTATCAATCAATGATGAACAAAATACCTTTAGAAGGACATTTGTGTTCCTAAACTTAAGCTATTGAATAGAAAATACTATCTGCTATACTTAATACATATATCGACATCTTTTTTAATGATATGGCATTCTTTGGTATGTTTTCATTATTACTAAAACAATACAGTGCGTCTAATAATTTGTCCAGGGACTGTATGTCCTAACTTGTTTCTTCCAGAATATACCAATAAGATAATGCAAAATGGAAGCTTTTGGTGTTTAATGTAATTATTTGGTGTTGTAATTTTGTGTGTCTGTTTAATAATAGGTAATAATAACTTTTATTAACTTTAAAAGAAAATATACCGAGTTAAAAGAGGAAAAATTTTATAACATCAAAGAGAAACCTATACTCTGTCCATGTGAGAATGCCGAAACAATTTCTTAAATAAATAATCTAAAAAAGTAAAAAAAGAAAACAGTTTAGAACAAAATATAAGTACTAAAAATCGCTGGGGGAAAATGTGTGTGCTTTAAAGTGAGAAATAAAAATCCATCAATATTAATTAGAAGGTCAAAAAGCATATGTTTAAATATGTATAACTATTATTGTTTAATAAGTTAAAAGGCAGACTATTATATAATTAGGAAGCAAGGTAAAATAAGGGCTTCCAAAAAATATCATTTTTCAAATATGAGAATTTGAAAAATTTTCGTTTAATCTCTGCAATTAAAAAATCTTATTTTTAAATTATAAGGATAATTATTGTTATAGTATGTATAGTGTACACTGTTAAAAAGTTTGGTGCAGGATTGCAAGAGAATCCTGGAAGTTTCTACCTGCCACCAGTATTGGTATCGTTGATTCACTACTTTTGCGGTGCATCGAAGTTATGATTTTACGACAAAATGTGCAAATTCACGCTCCAAAAATGGTGGCATCTAGAAAGTTCCAGAATTTGGTGCAATTTTGCCCCAAAGTTTTTTTTAACGTTATAGTGATTTATTGTGTTTTATTTAGTGATGGAATTTTGTATTAATTCACACTAATTCATTAAAAAGTACATAGATTATTTTCAACTTCCACAAATCTATAACTATCATGTATTGAAGCGTGATCGTAATTTTGTTGATGAAGTTAAAGGCATTTTTAATAAGCAAAGCGTTATAAACGGCATTGTAAAAAAAATTTCCTTTTGCCACGCATAAATATGTGGTCGCTATACTTATAGTAATTAACTTCAGATTGAGAATTCCGAGACTATATTAATTTGAGAAAAACATGCACAGCCAATGTTTTTAATGTATTACAAAGTCTGCATAACTTCTTATCGTATGAGTTACGAATAAAGTCTTCTTCATTTATCTTATTTAAAGCATTGTAGTATCTGATAGTTGAATATTTGCCTTATATTTTATATTATATTTATTTTTTAGTTTACTTGTCAATTGTTATAAAAATAAGGGATATTCAAATTGTTCATCTGATTAGAATTCCAAAATGTTTACATGCGAATAAATATTTACAAAACAATATTGAAAAAAGAAGCGTTTATTCATTCAGACAATGACATTGTGATTTACACTACATTCTTACATACCTTTTTTAAAGAAAAAAACACTTAACTTATGTAGCAAACAGGCGTACGACTTAATTTCAGTTAACGTTCTAAATCTTGATCATTTGTCAACGTGGTATTAGTTGCAGTTCTTTCCAGTCCGGAATCAAGAGTTCTATCGCTTGATGAAGAACTTCTTCTCTTGCTACTTCGTTTTGACGAAATACTTCTTCTGTCCAATTTGTCCCTTGATGTGATTCCGAAAGGTGTCGTCGACCTGTCCCTGAACCCAAGTCTGCTGTCGCTTCTGTCCAGAAAAGAAGATCTTTCTTTTTTGGACAAGACGGAATTGTTGAATCTAGAATAGAAACTCTTCCTCCAGATTCTGTCTTGGACAGACTCTTCCTTTTCCTCTTCTGGTGCAGACGCTGTTCTCAACAGCGGATTTCTGTCAGATCGAGCATAAGAGGAAACTTCTTCGTTATCTTCTGGTGGGTTTCTGTCGAACGTAGCATATTTGGCGGAATAGTCTTCGTATCTCTCAGGCGCTGACGGTGTTCGATGTAGCTTGCTTCGTTCCCGCCTAACGTAATCTAAAGTATCATCATTTTCTGTAAAAGGGTATCTTGTTGAATACAGTTCGTTATTAGATTTTTCATTTGCAATTGGATCTTTAGGAAATTCAAACACCTCAGAAGACGATGCTTCGTCTAATGATCTCCGATTTTTTTTCGACCTGTAAGTAGGACTCTCCGATTCTTTGCAAGTATTTAAAATTTCTGGTTCAAGCATTGGGTCTGATCTAAAAGTTGTAGAATATTCGTTGTTCTGATTAGCTGTTAACCAATCATAAATGTATTGTCTTGGTAAATTTTTCTTAGGACTAGGATACATTTCATACAAAGATCGCATTGATATCCCATTTAGCACTTCTAAATCTAAGTTATCGTTGTCATATGTGGAATAAATATATGGTGTAGTGTCATAATCCATTGTCTGAAAATATGACACGTCAGGTGAATAATTTCCCGCAGAGAAATTAGCCCTGCGTTTTCTTATGGTCAAAGGTAGTATCTCATCTTCATCAACTTGATTTTGGAATCGCTGTGAAATGACTCCTTTGTAACCGTATGTTTTCAAGGCTTCAAGAAGTGAACCTGGCTCTTCTTCGGTTTCAACTCTATTGCTTCTTTCCACTTTTTCAAGTTCTTTTTCAGCGTCTTGAATCCGTTTCAATGCCAAAAGCTGTAAAAAGGATTGACTTTTCTTTTCCATCTTGGATCGCTTGGGAGGTTTAACTGCTTTTCTGGGATTGTACCTCTGAGTTGGGCTTGAATTGTCGTCCAAAGTAACAGACATCTGTTCTCTTCTCTCTAAATCATTAAGAAATTTAGAGAGAAATTTAGCCTTTCCTAAGCTACCCTGTGGTGCTGACAATTTTCTTTCATATTCCAATAAACTCTCCAGATTGATCAAAGCCTCATCGCTAAATGAATGTGTTCTGTCTGTATACCTTGGGAAGAAGTCATAAAAAGCTTCATCAACGTTTTCTGATGTTCGTCTATTTTGTAAGGGTAATTTTATAGAATTTCGAAGATTTTCTATTCGTTTTAAAGTTGTAAAATCTAAAAGATCACCGTTTTCCATAGCTCTTAAATCAAATTCATCCGCACTTCTAAGTTCATTTGTAACATTTGTACTTTTGACTTGATCTAAATCTGTCAAGTTAGGATAACTCAAACATTTGCCTCCGTTTTGTCGATAAAGTGACAATATTTCTTGTTGTTCTTGAGATGTATGCAAGCAATTCTTCAAAAACGCATTGGTTCCCATATTTTTTATTTCATTCCATGTAAAGTCCAAGCTTTCATTATTAGAATTTCGATAATTTTCTAAAGAATGAATTCTTGTCTTTTCTTGTTCTTCCTCCATTTTATTAATACTTCCCGCGACGCATATTGAAGAAAGCTGTTCCAAATCATTACTCTTTTCATAACTGTTAACCTGGCTATTTTTTCGTAGAGAGGTTGTCAATAACAAACGTTTAATATTTTGTAACAAATTTCCATTAAGCTTTTGAGAACTTAAGCAATTGCTTGTGCTAGTCGAACGACGAATATTAGAGATGTATTCATTTTCGTTATTTAGTGCGTTTATTTTTCTGGAATAAACCCTATCTAAAGTTATAACATCAAATTTCATATTTTTGAATAATTCATTAGTACAAGTTAAATCTTTGTTCGATTCCTCATCTGTGATTTTATCATAGCTTTCATTACTTTGTGTAACAAATTCCTTCAATTTACTACTTTCTTCGTCATAATGAGCATTTAATATGTTTCCTTGTGTACATTTAAAACATTCTTTATTCATACCCAAGGCCGAAGCATTTCTGAAAACATTCAAACCGTCTGCATCACTTGCTGATCTCAATAAACAACAATCACTGTTTGGCACACTAAGTGTATTACTCAAAGAGTTGTAACCTGAGCTATACGAACTGTGGCAACCCGAATTGCCAACATTGCATTCTGAATAATGGCTAGGAAACTGAATGTCGGATTTAGACTTGGATATTCCAAAGAATGCAAAATTCTCTTTGTCTTCCGTTAAGAAATTCTCTGAACCAAAGAGTTTCCACCTTTCTCCGTGAGAAACATTAAATCGGAAGGAATTCATTGTATTATTCAAATTTGATTTCATAAAATTAATCTTTTTGTGATGCTTTATACTAAATGGATTCAGTTTACCACCATCGAAGGTGCAGAGGTTTGTTGGAAATCCATTAATCTGGTCAATATATTCCATACTTCCATTCAAGCTTCTATGTTCCTCGCAAACAAGATCCTGAATCTTCTTAGTTTGAGACCTCAAAAACTTTTCAATTCTTAGACGATTGTTGGTGTTAGAGCGTCTTATCAAATTCATATTTAGGGCCGCTTTCTTTATCTTGTCTATCTTCTTTTCGATCTTTTCTTTATTTTCGGAAACGCTGACCGTGGGGAAGAGAATGACTATCTCCTTTCTTTCAGGAGTTTCGTCGCAAGCTGTGGTTGGATCGAAAGTGGCCGGTATAGTGATCTTTCCAGGTGGTTTCTGCTTACGCTCTGGTACCTTCAATGCATCAAGAACTAGTCTTTCATACTTCATCGAAAATATCCGGGCTAAACTTAGCGAGTGGTTCTTACTTCGAAAACAAGGCTTTTTCGGGCCAAAAAGTAAATGATTTTCATGTGGCTTTTTCATTTTAACTGACGGAATACGTGGTAACATGTTTTCATTAGGTGGAAACACCTTCCCTTGATCTCTTACAATCGATGCTACTTTTTTCGTTAAATTAACTTGCTTTTTCATATCATTTTCCTGATTTGTAAGTCCAACTACATCTTCTAATGGTTTACAATTTGAGGCAGTCGTTGCGAATTGGTTTACATTAGTAGATATTTTCTTCTTCGTTTTTGGTTTAATCATCTTCTTTTCAGAAGTCAAATTATGTTGAGGCTCAACTGGAGCTGCACTTTGTGGAAAATTCAGTTGAGAGCTTTGGCCACTGTCAAAAGGTTTTGAATTTTTAACATTCAGTTTAGGCATGGTACTTGTCACCTCAAAAATGGGTATCACATATGCCGATTCTACTTTTCCGCCATTTTCCCCGTTTACTTTAGGTTTAAAAGCAGAAATAACATTTTCACGTTGAGATGCATTCTTATCATTAATTTTCATATTTTCTTTCGCGGACTCGACAGCAGATAAGAGTTGGTTTACCACAAAGTCCACATCATATTTCAGCATTTGTTCGAATAGAGAATCTTTTTGAGACTCTTCTTTCCGAACATTTTTTGAATCTTCTGCTTTCTCTCGAACAACAACATTTTCTTTATTTTGTTGATTTAAAATGACGTTTGGAAGGAGTCTTTCTTTGATTTCATTTGTACCTTCTGAGTAAATTTTCGGGGCACCTAGTTTCCTTGTTTTGAGGAGGGCTTCTGATGTCATCTTTTCGGCAACTTTCACTAATGGTTCTGTGTACCCTTGGTTGACCCATTTGTCAATACACACGTCAAATATTGTGGCTCTTTTGGCAATTTCTGGTGTAAGTAGACGACGGATCAATCCACTTGCATCTAGAAAAAAACAGTAACTTTTTTAAACATCTATATGTCTATCAAGTTATTTTAGATTCTAATTACTGCTTAACTTTTATAAATATTTGTATTCACCATTAGGTGCGTTATAATACCTATATCATGCAAAACAGTTATTGAATTTTCAGAATTTGTTTCTTAAGAAGACATTCATAACTAAAGCCATAATTAGTAAATAATTTGTAACGCAATACCATTCATAAACCATCTACTACAGCAATAATAAAATCAAACAGCTATTTAGACAGTCAGCATAATTTATAATTCTTCTAAAGTTTGAAACCTCAATGCCGAAATATTTGGTACATTCATTCTTTTTACTTCTTGTTACTTCTATAAATCTTTTTTTACTAATAAGCCGCTATTAGCCGAGAGACAAATGAGACTGCAAAATTCACTGACAAAAATTAGCTATTTTCTTGGGTATGGCGTCCTACCAGTTTTAGTGGCGTCGAAAATTTTCCAGAGTGCTAGGATGCATGCGTTAAAAATTTTAGCGAAGCCTCATGAAATGTGTCAATGATTTTCACTGTAAAAAAAATTCATGAAAGTTACTGGGAAATTTTGGGAAGCTGAGCCATTTGTTACCATAAATGTTCCTAGAATATATCAGCAACTTTTTCGAAAATTTTAGAAACAATTTTACATAAAGCCCGTAACTTTCCTAGAAATGTCTAAAGATTTCCATTTGGATGCCAAAAACAGGGCAGCGAAACTATTCTTTTTACCTATTGCTCAAATGTTTGCTGCTTAGATTGGTATATCTCCGGATTTGATCTACCAAACTTTGGGTCCATTTGCTAAACCACTTCATAACTGCGAGCCACACGTCGCGTTCATGGTTACTTATTTATAACAATGTATTATATTGAATTTTCTAAAGGATGTATGTTAAATGATTTTACTTATGTTTCTGAGAAACACCTGAAAACCCCCAAAAGCGATGTAAACAGGATTTTTTCGATTTATAAGAGTAACGTTACGATTTTTTTACAGCGTTCCTGGCTAATAGCTGCTCTACAAGTACAATGAACCCTTTTTTCAATTTCAAAGAACTGTCTACAACCTCCAATTCGCCCTTGTCGTTAATTTCTACAAATATTTTAAATGTTGAGTTCCACTTCTGTTCTGGGTGGTCGTTGCCAGATGCGAAAAAAATAATGAATAAAAAAAAAAGCGATGAGTCAAAGTGAAAGGGTGGAATTTTTTCTCCTGGCACCGAAAAGAAGGACAAGGGTATGAAGGGTAGTACAAAAAAATAAAACAATTAGAAGTTTAGCATTGCAAGCAGTTCTCTTTTTCAAAATAAAAATACATGGCAAGGAACTTTTAGAAATGTGCAAAGCTGCGAGGCTGTATTTGATACATTGTTTATGTACACTCTTAGAAAGAGATCGAATGCCAGCATTTAACGCCTTGAAAACAACAGAAAACTCGAAATATACTTGTCTCTAGACTTATCCATTACCGTTCGGTTGATACACATTTGACTACCTCGGAACTACAATCCACCCCAAAAAGAACGTATACCAGATAATTGGGCTTTTCAATCGTTGATGTATTTATTAAAAGTTAATCTCTTCTTTTAGAATACTGTAACACATGAAATATCGCAGTGGATCTATCATTATATTGAGGAAAATAAACTCGTCACTTTTTTAAGACATTATGGTTATTTTAACTAAAGTAAAGGAAGGTATTTCGCTCATGATTCTGTAAATATTTAATATCAATTTACCTCTATTTAGGATTATTTAATGTGAAATTATTAAATTACTCTTTTAGAACTTTTTAGTTAAAATTTTTTCACAGTCGACTTAGTCCATTTACCGTATTTCCCTACTAAGTATAGGTTGAGATACCTTAAATATTTTTGTTTCGACGAAAATCTCGTTATATTTTAACAAAAATATATTATTATAACTAACGAATTGAAAGTTAAGGATAACTGAATTGTCATATGTAAGTTCCGCTTTTGAAAGTTTAATTTGTATATAATATACTTTCACTTTATTTTAGAAAAAGAAAATTAATTGCCAATATATAGTAAAAATAGTGTGATAAATCTACATTAATAAAACTCTACAAGTTGGTTGATAAACGTTTGAATCTTATTATTTAAATAACTATTTATAACGAAATATTCTAGCGTATTAACTTTTATATTAAAATAGCACTTGTACTATTACTAAGTATTTGTACTACTTGTTATTTACAAATTCCCTTCAATAAATTTCACACTACGGATTAAAACTCACTGACATTAGATAAAAATTCAGGTAATGATATATTGATGTCTTTTTATTCTCGTAAATAAACGATATTTAAAATATCGACTCGGATATTTTCTAATATTCGTGAAAGACATAAGTTAGTTTTAAATTTAAAACAAATATCAAGTAATAAAAAATCAATTATAACACTAAGCGAAAAATGTATTTTTAAAAAGTAGTGAAAAATTACTTATTCGAATTAGTAGTTAAGATCTAGAATATAAAAAATATTCGAGATACGTAGAAGAAGAAGAATTCCTAAATCTGGAATAAATTATTATTGTTAGACTTACTAGTGTAGATTCTAGAACAATTGAAGAGTAGAGGGGAAAAACACCTTCATTGACTGTGAATCTGCCCGTACTGAGATCTGCTTGGCGAGTAGTGGCGATCAGAAACCGGTTTGTCCCTTAGTTCTTCTTCCGTGGTTCAAGTGTCAGACTGGTGTCTGGTGTGAATATCGATCTAGTAAAACCGTGCGCCTCGTGATAAGAACCAAGGTAAAACCTTTACACCAGTTTAGCCGATGACTCGCTATCGTTGCCAAGCAGACTTAATGAAGACAGATTCCGAGTCGATGAAGGGGTTCTTCCCTTGTACTCTTCACTTAGAATCCTCATTTCACGTCGTACTTACTTGATTTCATGGTGGGTTCTTCGTACCTTCCTTCTGAAATTTGCGTCACGAGATCTTTGAAATTTCTGCCATCAAACGGCATCGTGCCATAAATCAATGTGTACAAAAGAACTCCTAAACTCCAGCAATCCACCTAAAATACAATAAAGAAAGAGCATAAACAAATCATATTTCACTGATAAAAGTCGTTCAGTACATTTTATTACTTTACCTTAACTTTTATATTTTAATGAAAAAAAAAATAACAATATCGAAAACTCATAAATTTCGAACTTTGATTTTACATTTGAAATCATAGACTTTTGAAGTACTTATTGTAACACATTTTTTTAAAAAAAAATGATGATTGATTAGTTGAGAATTAATGAATTTGAGATTAACTGGTGATTGATAATTGAGAATTGATGTTTTTTTAAGTATCGAACGATCCCTTTTATTATTTATAAACGTTAGTTTAAAATTTCTATTAGGCACCTTTGATATATTAAGCGAAAATATTTATAAAACGAGGCTTGGCTATTTATAAAACGAGGCTTCGAGTACAGTAATTTATTTAACAAATTTATAGACTCCCTTACTTAGCTAGCTATATTTGAAATAAGTTTTACAGTAACACCACATTTTTATAAAACTTTGTTTAACTAAAGATTTAGGTCAATTGCTTTTAGGACTGGTTTTTTATATTTTCCATCCAGCTTCTCTTAGTTACTGTCAGATGTTTGAAGTCTATTTTACTTGCTAATTGCCTTAGATAAAAAAATATTTAACATATAAAAGTTTGATTAGAAAATCTATTAAAAGTATCTCATAATAGGTTCTCAAACTAAGAGAAGTTAATTATTAAGTTAATTTACGCTGTAGTTTATCGGGTTTTTTTAAACTTAGGTAAGCTGCTATTTATTTTGGAAATTTATAGACTAGTCATTTATATTTATATTTGAAATTCATTTTACAGTAATTGCCCATTTTTATGATTATCATTTTTATAAGATTTTAGAGCTGGTAACTTATATTTTACATCTAGTTTCTCCTAAATAC
This sequence comes from Oedothorax gibbosus, assembly GCA_019343175.1. Taxonomy (NCBI): domain Eukaryota; kingdom Metazoa; phylum Arthropoda; class Arachnida; order Araneae; family Linyphiidae; genus Oedothorax; species Oedothorax gibbosus. Next base: position 14,540,101 of record CM033276.1, on the reverse strand, counting down.
TACCAGGTGTCTGAAGTGTATTCGACTGGCTAGTTGTTTTCTTAAATATCTAAACATATTAAAGTTGGATTATAAAATTTATTAACACAGTGTCTCAAAATATGTTCTCTAACATAGAGAAGTTAATAATGTATTGAATCTGTAGATGGTTTTTTTTATAATGTATTGAATCTGTAGATGGGTTTTTAATAATGTATTGAATCTCGTAGATGGGTTTTTAATGGGTTTTTAATAATGTATGGAATCTGTCGATGGGCTTTTAATAATGTATGGAATCTGTAGAGGGGATTTTAATAATGTATTGAATCTGTAGATGGGTTATTAATAATGTATTGAATATGTCCAATTGTCCATGGGCTTTTAATAATGTATGGAATCTGTAGAGGGGATTTTAATAATGTATTGAATCTGTAGATGGGTTATTAATAATGTATGGAATCTGTAGATGGGTTTTTAATAATGTATTGAATCTGTCGATGGGCTTTTAATAATGAATAGAATCTGTAGGTGGGTTTTAATAATGTATTGAATATGTAGATGGGTGTGGTTAAAATGTACCTCGGGTCCTTTGTAAGGCGTTCCTTTCACAATTTCCGGAGATGCGTAGAGAGGGCTTCCGCAGAAAGTGTTCATTCTTCTTCTCTCGTCGAAGATGTTCGAAAGTCCGAAATCAGCTATCTGTAATTACAACAACTTTAAGAACTAGTTCATACACAAGCATTATAAACTGTCCGTCTTTTCTTGTCTAAACGTCAAGTCAAACTTCTTTTTAACTGCCTTTGAAATGTTATTAAAATAACAGGGAAGTAGGCTATTCTAGTTATTTCAGAACTTTTTGTTTTATTTGTAATATAGATAACGGACAACTAGTACGGCCACGCCTACAATGGCATTACAGCCGCGTAAAACGTCATCTTATACCTCCCACAAACGATCCACCCGGCAGCAAATTCGCCCAATTTATAACGGCCACGCCTATTTGACGTATCATCTATTAAACCATGTCAAACATTGCCTTCCACCCCACAAACAACCACGATCCGCCCTGTTCGAATCGTTCATTTATTGCACAATATCTAAAGTCTGAATGAATAATAGAGGAGTGGAACGTCCACGCCTACAGTGACGTCACAGCTATATCAAACGTTGTCTTAAACCCCACAAACAATCCACGCAGTAGCTGTTTCGTCAAAACTAGATCGGACACGCCTACAGAGAGCCAGACGTACGTCGAACATTGTTTTCTATCCCACAAACAAACCACTATCCGCCCGTTCTAACCGTCCATGTATTTGGCTCCCACTCATATTCTTTAGTTTAGTATGAAAACTTACAACTTAATGTGCAATAAACAATTGCATAGTTCTAATGTAACTTCCCTGAACCACCCAACTAAAACATTAAACCTTTGAATAACCCTTCCTTTCACGCCTAAGAATCTGTTTACCTTTTACTTTTCAAGGTAAATATAACGTTTTAACCCTTGACTTTGTGGCCATCGTTCATCAAACCTCTGAAGCAAACGGTGTTGTCTCTTTACCCTAATGTATACACAGAAAAGCGTTTGTTTACACGCAATCGTGTGAATGCCTTCCTTCACCTATTCAGGTCTTTTCAGGTGACAAATGCCTCATGAAGTTCGTTTCTTGATGAATCCCTGCCAGAATTTTTTTTTCATCCCTTTCGCTGATCGGCGCCAAAACACTTACTCGCCTAGTCGGCAAATGCCTTAACTTTTTTTTTTACTGAGTGTTGTATTAAAGAAATAATACAGTGTTTTTTACGTATGTTTCAGGGGACACTTAAAAAGCCTCACGTATTCTGGGGGTAACACAAATTTTCCTGTTTGCCCTTGATGCCAAAAACAACAGGCATCACCTCAGTACATTTTAAAGTCCCTTGAGCTGGAAGTGGACATGTGAAGAGCTCAGTGGAAGAACATGCTATGTGACATTTTTGAAAAAAATAGGATTTTTATGTCAATGAACATAATATTCCATACTTTCAAGCTAACAATTTTCCACTTTTTTTATAAAGTTAAAGTTAGTGTTATTTTACCGTTTGCAGTCACCGTTTTTAAAGGATCTAAGTGCCAACTTAAAACTTTGAAGCTCATTTTCTTGTTTTCAACTTTTGTCACATGACATAGCACGTTCTTCCACTAAGCTCTTCATTTATAACTGTTCACATCTAGTGTCATTTGTCATTCATTGTGTTCATTAATGTCAATGGCTTCACTGATATTGTCTGACGAAGCCAGATAAGTGGGAGATTATAAACAACAGCATATGTTTCTTGAAATGGATCTGATTCGATACCTCTTTTGTGGAAAGCCTATTCACGGAATTCTAAACAGTGCTGGGGGGTAGGACCCACCAAAAATGTCGCCACATCTAATTTGGTAGGTAAGGTTGTACGTTTTCCGGCTGTCCATTTCTTGCATTCATGGTGCTTAAACACATCCAATTACTCCTCGTAATTTAGAACCCTGGTCGAATGACGTGGTCGACACCTAAGCGGGCATCCACAAACAAACTAGCAAATCAAAGCTCAAAGGCCAATTTACAAATCAATAGCATCAATATTCAACAGCAAATCAACAGCATCAATAGTCAACAGCAAATCAATGCTCTTCATGCTTTACATAAACAGAAGATATAGCTTGGTGAAAAACAACATATTAAAATGAAATAAAAAAAATATGTATTCCAAAAAAAAAAATAGAAAATAACAACTATTTAAAAGGAACATCAACGTTGCATTCGAATTTGTCTTCTCAACTCTCCACTTCCGTTGCTTTGTACTTTTTTGAAACGGCATTTTGGCTCGGCCCATCCATTTCGAAGTGAACAAAATACAAGATTCCTTGACAGATATCGTTTGTCTTACTAGTTTACTTGGCTGACCCTTTACAAAGATAATGTGAAACTCTTTGAAATTAGGGCAAGAGTTTGGCGAATTTAAACAGTTTGGTTGTGGAGTTTGTTGGAATTAGTTTTATTCGTCCTAAAAAGTTTCAGCTGAGTCACCCTTTTCTCTAAATTCATGTAAGGGAGCGGTAGCCTTGGCAATGTTTTTAGAATTTTATTTTTTAATTTTTTTTATTTTTGCACTAAAAAATTCATACGATAGCACATATTAGAGGAAATTTTATTGGCAACAAGGGCATAAGAGTGTAATATAAATAATGCTATTTTTCTTTTCAAAATTTATTGTTTTTCAAAACATAGACACCTGGGCCAAGCCTCCCTTTATAAGGGAGACTTGGCCCATAATAAGGGAGGCTTGGCCCATACAAAAATTCATAATTTTAAAGTGAACAATAATAAATATTTCAACTTATTTTTGTAAGCATTAAATGTAAAAAAATTATATTACTATTCGACACACGCTGGAATCATTTAAAAATCATGTTTACCTAATTAATATTTAGAATAATACATTTTTCTAGTATTGTATGTATTAAAAAGGACAGTTAGTGTAGGACTTTAATTTGTATTACAATTGTTTCCTTTTAGTAAAACTTATTGAGTTATATACAACATTATTCTAACATAAAAATTTCCCAAAAAATGTCTTAGTTTTAGATAGGATTTTTTTTAAAAACCACCTATTAGTTATGTATTTTACAATTTCATCAAAAATAGATTAGATAAAAACAATCCACACAATCTATATACATTAAAGGGCTTTTCATGAAATCAAAAAGCTTTCACATTTTGAAGTTTTTTTTATACTACTTAAAAAAACTTGGCTGAAAGTTAGGAAGAATGCTGTTTTGCTATTATCATGTTTGCTATCACATGTTTGGGACTTTTTTTATTTTGGCGAGAAACATAGGTGACGCATAGATGGACTGCTATTACAATACCTTTTCTTTTTTACATTCTGAACATTGTGCTAAAACTAAAACATTCAGCCATCCATATGTAATAAATATTTTTAATAAATACATATAAAACTATTTTAGTTGGAATGGAACATAAATCTTTATGGATAATAAAGTGTGTTTACCTGAGCGTTTCCTTCTTCGTCCAGTAAAATATTTTCCAACTTTAAATCCCTGTGACATATCTTGTTCTAAAATAAAACATAGAAAACTCTTTATTTGAATCGGAATAAAGAGTCGATTTATACAAAATCAGATTGTCTACTTATGTTTAAAATAAACTTTACGTTAAATTTCTCGTCATATTTTTGAAACTGTAAATTATGCAATAGTTTTGAATAATTTCTAAGCATATTTTAAGTGATGTAAAAAAAAATGGTTACCACTTTATCATGCTATTCACTGATAATTTTTTTTACTAATCTATTAGGGATTTGACTAATCTATTAGGGATTAACTATTTTCGTGCTCAAATGTTTTCGATAAAATTTTCGGAAACTTTCAACTTGTATTACTACTGTGTACTGGGTTCATTTGCCGAATTTTCAATTACATTGGAGACTTATGGTAAAGTGTGGTTCAGGGTAGATACTTTGCCTAAAACATACATATTATTAGAAAAATTCGAAAATAAATTCAAACGCATTTTGTACTTTGCTTAACAGTTAAGTATGTTTATGTGTAGCTAATAAATTTAAATATTTTATTTTCATAAAAAAATTATATTCAAATTTTGTCCTTCCTATAAACTTAGTAAAAACAAGTTGGTTTGTTACAGAATCTGTCACTTAAACCAATTACGCACAATATTTGTGCACAACAAAAACTCACTATTTATACATCTCAAAAAGAAATTCGCCAAACAGGGCCTTTAGCTAATAATTTATTTCTAATTCAAACTTTTAAACGCCAAAATTAACTATTTTCATTAATCTTCATTCGCAAATTATTAATTATTCATTATCGTTTGCTAAATTTGTTTGAAATTCGAAGAGTAATGCTGCAATTTTTTTAATAAATATATTTTAGTAGCCACAATTTCGCATGTTCATTAACTTTCTTTCGAAAAAGAGAAGAATAAATAATTAGTAAAATTGATGCTTTGAAAATAAAAGCGAACTTTTGCATATATTTTATTCAAAGTTAGAATTCTCTATGCATCTTTCCTCATACATATATAATGAACCATCAAAAGAACTCTATTGTGATATTACAACAATCCAAACTAAATTATATCACATAAATAAATATTTTTTCAATAGGTTTTTTTTATGTTAAATAAAGTTTCTCGTACGTTTGACGGAATGGTAACAGTGAAAATATTGAATGAAAATGGAATTTGCATGTTATTTCAATGTAGATTAAATTTTTAGTTATTTAAATTTTAAATATACTTCTAATTTAATTTTTTAATGAAATTTGGGATGTAACCTAGCCTTATATTTTGCTTCATAATGACGTATCCCACTTGTTTGTGTGACTTGCGGTTCGTTCTGTGAAAGTGGGTGACGGACGGACAGACGGACGGACTGAACGATTATAATACCTTCCACTTTTTACGTTATAAACGTAGTGTGGAAGCTAAAATCAGACTCTGTAAATTATGTAGAAAAAGTTCATCATATATTAATGCAAAAATGAGGCCTGTGGCCAGATATCACTCTACACCTATAGTAGGAATCTTCAGATAAATCTGGGCGAAAATCACATCAGTTTAATAGTTAAGCATATTTTTGTGTGCTAATAAATTGCAGCGTTTAACTTCAGAACAAAACTGCACTCTTTGCAGAAAGTAAAAATCGCCAAACCGACTCTGCAAATCATTTAGATTTTTATGATCCCATCAGACGTTCCGCAAATGTGTCTGTGGGAAAATAAAATATATGAAACTGGCTTTTGGTTTACTTATTTATGTGTGATAATAAATTTAAAAGTTTTAATATCAGAACAAATCTATAACAAAAATGCACTAGTGACAGAAAGTAAAAATCGTCAGACTCTGCAAATCATTTAAAGGCGTCTTAAAAACCCACCAGACGTACAGCACATGCGTCTTATAGGAAAGCATGATCTTAGGTGCTTGCACAGAACTAGTGGTTTTGGCTTAATTGTTAAGCATATTTATGTGTGATAATAAATTTAAACGTTTGATTTAAAAAAAAAAACTATAACAAAACTACACCATCGCCAGAAAGTAAAAATTGCCAAACCGACTCTGCAAATCATTTGGAGACATCTTTAAAAAAAACATCAAACGGCTCGTAGAGGCAAAATAATTTTAAAGAACCGCCGCGTCTTTGGTGCCAAGAAAAATGTATTCTTGAGGTTTTTCCCGATAAAACTTTTTCCAGAAAGGCTCATTTGCTTTTATGAAAGACATTTAGCTTGACAGTTTGTGTCTTCTAATGAACCGCCGCGATAATTTTTAAGTTTCGGAGGAATTGAGTTATTTATTTCCAGCTTAAATGTGGGCTGGGACGCCTTCACTGTGAGCTATTGCAGTTTTACCCCTTCTCAAACAATCGCATGGTTTAACGGTGAGTTATATTCATGAGTTGTACAGCACATTACACAATTTCTATTTTAAACCTCTATCTACTGACAGTACTTATCCCTTTAAGACCTGAGCACTACAATTTTGCGGCTAGAAAAGAGAATGTTCAAGCTCTTCAAAATATTGATTCCGACGCAGGTGACTTGTAACAATCGTTTATTTGTATAAATATGACGTAAGGAGTTACTTGTATGTATGCTGATTAAGGCAACTTTTTTTTTATAAAACTCTTTAACACTTAGTCTCATAACCTTAAATCAGCGCCATCTGAAGGAGTCGTAAAGGGTTATAAGTATCACTTATTAATGGCCCAAACGTTTTATACTTATAGCCATGTTATTCATTGCATGGAAAAAAGGCGCAAAGTGGAACTTTTTGATTGAATTGTACTGTTTTAGCCATTAAAGTCGACAAAAGTAAAGTAAATTCTTCTAAAAAAATACTTAAGTTACCTACTCCAAAAATACATACATGAGGAATTTGAGCTTTTTTACTGGTATTATTTAACCACCAGTGACGAAATTAAAATAAATGCGAATGTGTCAGATAAGTTTTTTACCAATAGTTACCAAATAAATGTTTAAAACTAGTATGAAAAATACTACGAGTGCTTTGGTAGCTGTGTTTTAACGTGAAATGAAATTCCGAAATTATAAACAACCAAAATAAAAATAAAAATTACGGAATAAGCCATATTTAAGTGAAAACAGGTAAATCTATCAGAAAGTGATTATTTATCTGAAAACCCCCAACGACGTACATAATAATAAATTAAATTAACTTAGAATCTATGGTTTTATATACAAAAAAAATTATGCCCGTAAATTTAACAAAACTACAGAGCATGTAATCCGGCCTACATTAATTATGTGGTACGGTAAATGTCCGAAGTTCGATAAATGTCGACAATAATCGGATTTTGAACATTCACCATAAGATACACTACATCGTACCATAGGGTGGAACGAAACGTTAATATACACTATTTTGGCTTTTCCTTTCCTGATGTTGTTCTGTAAAACCCGTTTTTCTGCTATGGTACAATCGAAGCGGTGAAAAAAGCCGTGTAATAAAAATAATTTTTTTCCAGATGTTTTGACTTGCTATTGAGTAACTAATTTATGTAGGATTATGTTATTATTGGACAAAAATCAAACTTTATCCATATCTCCCACATTTATGTAATTTTCTAACCAGTAATATTTTTCGTAATGACTATTAGGTATATCTGTCGGGTACTATTGTTAAAATTTAATATTTCCTCTGTAGAAATTGAAAAAAAAACGTGTATCCAAATATTACCCCGCCAATTGAGGTAAATAATTGAATGAATTTTCTACAGAGAGATTTTTAGTGACATAAAATTAAAGTTCACCTTGTGGCAATAGTAGATGGCCGAGGCGATTTGTTAAAATGTCCTCCTTGCCTAGTTCCTCCTAACAAATGTTTTTATACTTCATTTTCATGATTATAGGCAGTTTGAACTGAATTTTCTATAGAGAGGCTTTAAGTGACATAACTTTTGAATTAAAAAAAAAATTTAGCTTCTCAAGTAGTAGAATAACTTTTCCGTTCCATTCTGGGTATTTTGACACCTTTTCCACATCTCTAAGTTTCGTGGTTCAAACGGAGATATAATTCAGACAAACACGTACACATTCACACATTAAAAGTATAGATTAAACTAATGAAAAATTATACGGATAAAATAAATTTGCGTATAGATTTTACACTTTTTCATGCAAATGGTAGAAATTTTGAATTTTTGTCGAAGAATTTCCTAAAAACATAGATATGTTAAATTAAAGTTCACCTTGTGGCAATAGTAGATGGCCGAGGCGATTTGTCGAAATATCCTCCTTGCTTCGTCTTCAGGGAGAGTGCGATGGCAGCCGAGGTAGTCGTACAACTCTCCACCACTAGCATACTGCATAACGAGAACAATCTTCTGCTTGGTCTCAAACACTGAAAAAAGGATGTTTTTAATTTCAGGGATAATGATTAAGATAAAAAGAGGTTAATTAAAAGGTATAACAAAGATAATATAAAGGGGATGATGATGAGCATATAGAATGATGAAAGGATGATGAATACATAGAATATATAGTGCTCATTTCTTTCTTTGCCTCCAACGACCTTTGATACCCAATGGACAACTAGAACGACCTTGCCTACAGTGACGCCACACATGCGTCAACCGTTGTCTTAAACACCACAAACAAACCACCCGGCAGCTAATTCATCTAAACTGGAACGGCCACGCCTACAGTTACGTCAAGCATTGTCGTTTTCCCCAGAAACAAACAAGGGTTCGTCCCGTTTGAATTGTCCATTGATTATATTACACAAAAAATACTTATGTTTTTCTGCTAGAAAGATTCGTGCTATTTCATTCAAGGTTTACAGGTAGATAATTTTGTCTTAGAACATGTAAACATGGAAGTTGATAGTTTACGACAAAAAGAACTATAAAAAAGTATTAGTTTGTTTTTCAACAATTGCAAATATTAATTTTAAGAATGAGGTGAAAATTGTAAAGGAAATATTTAATTTGATGTAGAAGTCTTAAGAGGCTAAATATTGACATTGGTACGCAATTTAAAATTTATTACATATAAATATCAGGGTTTTTTTTTAAATCTTTTCCCAAATAGTTAATGAAAAACATATCTATAGGCTTGGTTGGTGTGGTTTAAACTCAATACAAAGAGCCATAATTCCTTTTGCATTTACTTCACAAATTATATTGAGTGTGCAAGAGTAATAGAGACTAAAAAATTAATTCTGCATTCAACAATTCTTGTTTAAATACTTGTTTCTCAATTTTTACGTTTGTTTTAAAATTTGGGATTTTCCCTACAAAAAATATTCCGAAACGCAATTAGACTTGAAACTACTTTGTTACTATGATAGACTTATTTAGTTATTTACCACCAATAGTGTAAGTTATAAAAATTATCATTGCAGTTGAATACATTGTTTCTCAGAATTCTTTAAATTTAGTTAAAACTAAAAGACATTAGTTTTTTCTCATATTTTACCTACGACTCGATTTTCGAAGATATTTAACTTTAGGATCTCACGATTCGCAGTTTAGGAGTTACAATATATTTCCTCAAACGTAATTTCTGTAATACTAAGCGATGTTTTAAATACTAGAAGCACCTTGAACAGAGTTGCCCTTTTCTTTCAAACTCAGACTGTATTTTGACTCCCGCGTCTATTAATTGCTCCCGGAACCTCAAGTTACAACTCACCTTGAGGCACCTTAGTATATTCTGGAAGGGAAGCAAAGTTTCACGAGCTCAAACATACGAGAACTTTCGAGTTAGTTCTTTGAAACGAAAATGAAGAAATCATAAAGTGTTTTGTAAAAAAAATATTTTGAAGAATAAACTATTGTCAAGTAAAAATTTTCGATTTAATTTTCATTTGCAATGAATGCATTGCCGTTTGCAAATGGTCGCGTATAAATTTTCCTTGAATTATAAAGTCCCCAATTTGTGTACGCAAAAGAAACGTAATTTTATCCGTCAATTATAGTTAGTTTTAAAAAAAATTCATTTTAAATTATAATAAATATCATAATTGGCATAAAATTGTATTATTCGTTTAAAAAAATTATGTTTGCAATACTTGAACTGACAAAGTACTTGAAATGAGTAGATTTTTGCTATATTCCATATTTTTAATTAAATATTCAGATCAGTGATATATATTTTTAGTAAAAAAATGTGTTTAAGCTTTTGGAAATTATAACAACATATTGCCATGACTATTTAGCTTATGTTCTAATTAATATTAATATGTAGTTCATGAAAAAGCAACGGAAAAATTGCTCACGCCTTCAGTGCACATATATCCGTATATTTTAAATCTTATTACAATTATATTTTAACAATTCTTTATATTTTATTTCTGTTTTCTAATTATTATAATTGCTCTTTTTGTTTGTATTGCTATAGATTTGCTTTCTAATGTTCTTGCTATTATCATATGATTGTATTTTCTCTAACATTGTGTGTTTTTCTGACTTCTTTACTATAGAAAGAGACTGGAGGTAAACGAAACCAAAAATATAGCCATTTTCAACAGTTTTATAATTGTTATCCTTTCAAGAGTACTAGGTTATTACTAAAATCTGTGAAGATAATTTTTTTTAATAATTTTTAAGACAGTTTGTTAAAGAATTCAAATTTCGAAAGCGCAAAACTTTAAAAATAATATGATAGCATTTCTTTCAAAGTTTATAAGAAGAAATTACCAAGTTAAACATGCTTTGAAAAGAGTCGTTTTGGCTTGAACAGTGAAAAGTTTGCACAATATAAATATATAACACTCGAGTGAGCGAAAATTTCTAAGCTGCGGCTCGTCGAAATATTGAATGACACGTCTGGAAATGAAAAGACGTCAAAGGGCTGACTGCAGCCAAAACAAAAGAAATCATTGTAGACTTTTCGTTCTATTAATAGATTGAAAAAAACTATAACTGACGCTAAATAGAATTAGTGAAAAATATCAATGAAAGTGATAAGTGAATACATATGTCTTGATAGTTTATATTTCCTTAAATATATAACTGGCTGTAACTTTAAAAAAAACATTGACATAAAAGCTTTAGTATTACCTTCCAAACTGCTGTTATAACGTAAAATGGATAAATTAATCTTTATACATAAAGGCAGAGTACTGACTCACGTATCAAAGCCCAGCCGAAACTATTGGAGGTACATATTATATATTTGTTTGGGGGGTCTGTTCATCTTTTTACACACACATTTAAAGCTGATTTTGATTACTTGTGGAAAAAAATTGATTTAGAGATTTGAATTTGTCGTGAAAATCGTAATTAGAATTTGGAAACGTTTTTTTTTTTTCGAGTTTCGTTTAGGAAATTTTTATCGTCATCACGTCATATTTTCGTTACATTTTATGACTAATGGTGATTTAGTATTTATTGAACGATAAGCTATTGTGGACTCGATTTTAAAAAAAAACCCAGAATATTTACATATTAATTGTAAGCATCAGTGAAGCCTATCTAAATGGAATATTCTGTACCAGAACTTGCCATTGAATATTGGTAAGAGGCCTATTAACGGTCAGACCCGTCAAGCAGAAATTTCAAAATGCGATATTTTCCTAATAAACTCTAATTCGCATCGTAATCTTTTGATAAAATGGAAGAGTATACCACTGATTTTCGATGCCAAAAAATATTACAGTTAGGCTATATCAAAACGTAAACGTCATGTGGTTAATTCTCTACCATGCGTAGGTCGCGTTATATGCCAGTCTTCAGTTCTATTACAGGAATTTCACTTAGTTTAATAAATAGTAATTGTAAATTAAAATTGGAAAAAATCCAAAAACTGGGGGATAATCATAGATATCATAGTTAAAGTATTAGATTGGCAGATCACGTGACCTACAATGCTAACCATGGAGGCCAGAATAAGAGGGCAAATGAGCCAGTGTTGCCACCACATTAGTGAGAAAAAATACTACGAAAAAATACCGTTTAATTCAAAAATTACAAAAAAAATACCATACAAATACTAGCTGCTTTTGGAATCTTTTTAATGACTTTTAAAAAAACGTGAAACGCCTTTTTAGTATTTTTATGGTATTTTTTTGTAATTTTAGAATTAAACGGTATTTTTCTCCTTAATGTTGTGGCAACACTGGCCCATTTGCCCTCTTATTCTGGTCTCCATGCGCATCCCGTCGTCGTTAGCATTGAAGGTCACTTGATCTGCCAATCTAATACTTTAACTATGATATCTATGGGGAAAATATAAATATTTATCTCCACTTCATACTACTCAAGGGTTTCATTGTGAAGTAGACCGATGTTTTCGATGGATGTACACCAAATTCGTAAAATGAAGTATTTAAACTAAAAACTAATATAATTTTCCTAAATCATAGGGATTTTTAATATGTTACCTTCATTGATATGAATGATGTGCGGATGACGTATCGATGCCATGATCTGTATTTCTCTACGGATTCTCAGCATATCCTCCTCGCTCACGATTTTGGCTTTTTTAATGGTTTTGATGGCAACCTAGAAACACAAAAAAAGCATTTTTGTAGAACCATATTTTCTTTAAGGGTCTTGTATGGTAACAGATCGCTATACAATTCCAATGGGGAAACTTTGGCCCCTGTTTTTAAATAAAGTATAAGACATGCACTCACGAAAACTTACCAAAAATACAGAAGAATTTTATTTTGCCATTAAAGTATTAATAAGTATAATTTTAAGGATATTAATTAGTTATAAATAAAACAAAATTTTAGTAATTATTCACAAACTACAGATGGCAGTACTAACGGCATGTAAATATCTAAACAAATTTTTTTGATTATAACTAATTAATATCTTTAAAATTATATTTATTAATTATTTTAATGGCAAAATAACTTTTTTTCTGTATTCTGTAAGTTTTCGTAAGTACATGTCGTATACTTCATAAAAAAAACGGGAGCCAAAGTTTCCCCATTGGAATTGTATAGAGATCTGTTACCATACAAGACCCTTAAATCAATTCATTGACGGCGGTTGGCAAGAAAATTACCAGCCGAAAATGAGCTTTCTGCGTAAGTTTCTATAAGTAAATAAATTATAACACACAAATGAAGACCATTGTACTGAACAATTTATATAAAACGAATTAAGTTGCACGAAAATATGATTTAAACAAATTAAATTTAGCATTTTCATTGGGAAGTGAAGGTATTAATGGTGTTCACAAAGTCGCCGTGAATGAGTTAATTAATTTTTAACTTCTTTCAAAAAGCATGTATTGTATCATTTTTCGTCAACACATAATTCTTTTCATTTTAGTTTAATTCTATTTTGTGTTGTATTTGATATTAGTTATTATTATATGTATAATTATGTGTATTGTGAGAAATGTGTGTGTGTTTTTTATATAACAGAAATCCTCTTAGTTTAATGCCAACAAAGTGAAAAATACGCACAATAATAACATTGTAATGCCAGTATGAAGTAAAAACGTTTGATTTGCCAAAGTTGATTATTGATGTCAAAAATGATCAATTAAACTTTATTGGTAATTGATTTAAAACGGTGAAACGATTGTTAAATGTTTAATGGACGATCATATTTCAAACATGCAGTAGTAATGCGTAGTAATAAGTGTTGTTGGTATTGTGGGAGTTATACGTAGTGCTGTGTTGTGTATCATTTAAAGGATTTGGATGTTGGGATTTATGTACCGGATACATGGGCTTTCTGCCGGACTAAAATATGAATTGTAAGGAAAAGAATTATTTTCAAATATTTTTGTGCGTCTCGTGTAATTTTTACGATAGAAATTGTTTCATATACAAAATGATTAACTATTTTTTTTAAATTCATTTTATTGTTTAAATAAAAATTTAGCAATTGTGATACGTGTCCACAAATTGAAAAAGTATATGCATTTAAACTGGCTGCTTTTAATGCGAAATCGCAGTATTTTAAATATACGCCTTACCGTTATAAATGGAGTGTATTGTTTTTATAAGGAAAATTGTTCTGGTTAAGACTACGAGTCTTTCTGCGATTTCCTACCATCATGCACTCCTAAATTACTATTAAAAAACAGTCACTTTCAATAGTAATTTTATAATGTTATCAAAATTAGCAAAACTGCTACGTTATTAAAAATTCCCGAAAAATACATTTAGAATAAAATATGTCTGACAAGTTTACAGTTTATAATGCTTAATACAAACTCGAATCAAAAGGAACGAATTTCGTAAAAAATTAAACTCAGTTTATAGCAATCATCATCATCTGAGTTTTCCACTGAGTTTACGAGTGGCAAAATACAATGAATTTCAACATGACCCTCCCGTTCTTCTCCCAAGTATTTTAGACACGCAATATATTTTAAGTACATGTGTATAACATATTATATTTATAAAGTATAAGACGAAAGTAACGTTTTGAAATTCGTATAGCGATTACCGACCAAAGTGGTCAGGCTTTTAAGAGGGACTGTCAGTCTCATAGAGCTAATGCATTAGCTTTGGAATCACACTTCCCGCAAAAGTATTCTTTGCCATGTTAGCCCTTTTTCCCCAGGTATGGGAATCAACATAACATCGAAATGAAACCATATTTGAAACGAAATGTTATCTAGTTATTTAATTCTATATTTTTGAATTAAAATGCCAAAAATATACAGCAGATGGCGACACTATTTTAAAACTTTATCAAATAATAATTTTATTCTTATCAATAAATAACCGGATATACTTTCTTTTCAATTATGTTTCAAATTGATGTTATGACGATTCCCATACCTGGTGAAAATGGGATAACATGGCAGAGCAATACTTCTGCGGAAAGTGTGATTCAAAACTATAGCATTGCTCTATGGGACTGACAGTCCCTCTGAAAATGAAGAACTCTTATAAAATATTCAAAACTTATTGTAAAATTTCACATATAATAAAAACGCTTGTCACTGAATAATCATCGATGGGGATTTCAGTTCATCGTCGATTATCATAATATTTTTATTGAGAGAATACTGATATTAGATTTCATGAGATTTTTGACGGAGGGTCCGTTTATAAATTTGTGTTGCGTTTTTCATTAAAATGATTTTCAAAATACAATATTCCACATTTATATATTGAAAAAATTCTACACGTATTTCAACACCGATCGATGAATTATCATCGATGAAATTATGGGAATTCCAGTTCATTATCGGATACAACTTATTAACTTCTCGACGAAGGTTGCATGTTTAAAATTGCATGGGTGAAGACGATCAACCGACGAATTACTCTGAAAATGAAAAGACTTTTAATATTAAACATTCCACGTTCATTGGGAAATTCCTAAAATAGTGTGAAATTCCACAATACTTTTAAAATTCCATGATTCTTTTGAAATACGCAATTGTTTTGAAATTCTACAATTTTTTGATATTCTACAATTTTTTTGGAAATTCCACAATTTTTTTGAAATTCAACAATTTTTCAATGTATTTATTGTATTATTTTTGTTGTAATGTTAAAAAAGTTTTCGACGAAGGTTGTATGTTTAAAATTGTATGGGTGATCAACTGACTCTGAAAATGATAAGAATTTTAATATAAAACTTAGCACGTTCATTGAAAAATTGCTAAATTAGTGTTAAATTCCACAATCCTTATGAAAATCCACAACTATTTGAAACACCAATCACTGACTACTCTTCCCAACTAGCTTAATCCACCAATGTCCCAGGCCGACCTCAAGAACTTCTTCCCTCTGCATATCTGTCACTGTCAGCGACCTTATGGGAGGACTCCGGAGCTAAATTTAGAAAAGACTCGACGTCGGCTCAGTGAAAGTTAATTCTACGTTTTGTGCCAGTAGAATCCTCTTAAACTTCCTGCTTCTCCCCATTCACTACGATTTGGCCTCTGACACAAACAGACCGGGTTTTAAATGAGGCTTTTTTTTAATGGTGTTTGGAGTATTCGATATCTGTTGATCCAGTTGTCGAAGTTTTGTCAAGAGGATATTGAACGCTGGGGCTGCTGAACCCGATACGAAAAGGGTATTTTTTTTAGGGTAAACTGTTGTGCCAACGTTAACAAATTGCGATTAATATAATGACTTTTTAGTATATTTTCAACTATCATTGTCATGACTGTTAAGTACACTCGGAAAAAACAGCACAATTAGTCAATTGTGTTGTATTCGTACATCAGTAACACATTGACTTTTTCATTTTGAATTATAAAAATGTGCTAAATTTGGTTATCAATCAATTGTCAAAAACCTGAAATGGGAGCGGTAGCCTGGTCTCTACCTATTTATATTTATCTATTTTTCACTAAATAATTTCGCCAGCTACATTTGTCATATAAAAACTATTCGTATAAAAGTATTCAATACAACCGGAGTAATTTGGCTTAGAAAATTATACTTTTCCATTGGATTAACACAAAGAGAAGACTTCGGTTTGTTTTAATGTAAGTGTTTGGTACAATCGTTGTTCTACGGTACATGGATTCATATCCCTTCCCCATAGGAAATGCTATGAACATGTAACATTTCTTTCACTAAATGATATTTTAGCTATACGTTACTTCTCTGCCAAAAGTGCTGCATTTTCTTCTATTAATATATTGTAATATTTTACTTTAATTCTTAAGGGGAGTCGGATGGTTCTACTCTCTCGCCTATATTAATTTTTCTAACTTTATGAACATTTTTCTCAGGAACTAAATGAGATATCATTACGAACTTTTTTAGATTTTGTTCCTTACACATAGGTTTGGTTTTAACGGAGGATATTTCAAAGTATAAAACAATACTTTTACAGTGATTTTTAAAAAAAAATCGATTGAAAAACACACAAAAAATCAGATTTAAAGTCATATAAGTATTTTTGAGCAGAGATATCTAAAATTCCTCAGTTTAAATCAAAGAACTATATGTAAGGAACAAAATATAAAAATGTTCATAATGATATCTCATAGAGTTCCTGAGAAAAATGTTCCTAACTGTTGGATTATACTTTTCCATTGGATTAACACAGAGATAAGACTTCGGTTTGTTTTAATGTAAGTGTTTGGTACAATAGTTGTTCTACGGTACATGGATTCATATCCCTTCCCCATAGGAAATGCTATGAACATGTAACATTTCTTTCACTGAATGATATTTTAGCTATACGTTACTTCTCTGCCAAAAGTGCTACATTTTCTTCTATTAATATATTGTAATATTTTACTTTAATTCTTAAGGGGAGTCGGGTGGTTCTACTCTCTCGCCTATATAAATTTTTCTAATTTTAGGAACATTTTTCTCAGGAACTAAATGAGATATCATTACGAACTTTTTTAGATTTTTTTCCGTACACATAGCTTTTTGACTTTAACGGAGGATATTTCAAAGTATAAAACAATACTTTTACAGTGCTTTTTTTTTTTAAAAATATGTATTAAAAAACACAAAAATAATCAGATTTAAAGTTATATAAGTATTTTTGAGCAGAGATATCTAAAATTCCTCAGTTTAAATCAAAGAACTATATGTAAGGGACAAAATATAAAAAAAAAAGTTCATAATGATATCTCATAGAGTTCCTGAGAAAAATGTTCCTAACTGTTGGAAAACCTTATATTTCAGGAAACGCAAAAGAAAAGTAAAGAAATAGATAATCTTGGTCTTAAATTAAAGATATGCGGATTTTTTTTAAAAAAGGGGAAAAAATCGACATTTTTGACCCAAACACCCAACCTAATATCGATAATATGGTGACAAAAATTTGATTAAATTTTTTTCACCATATTTTTGGCATTCGGTTGAACCATTTCTCTGGTTTTAGCTTCTACACTACGTTTATAACGTAAAAAGTAGGTTTGTAACAGAATCTGTCACTTAACTCGCTTCCACATATTTGTGTTTAACAGGAAAAAACGCGCCAAACACAACATTAATTCTATATTTAACATTTACAAGCTAAATTTGGCTAGTTTCATTTATTTTATTTCGAAAATTCAATAATTATTACTTATCGTTTGCAAAAATTAATTTATATTTTAAAGAATAAATATGTCATATTCCTCGCTTTTAAATAGAATGAAAACATTTCATATCACCATACAAGGATTCCGTAGTGAAATATATTTGACGTCATTTCAAACTGATCGATGTTGCAAAAATAAATTTATTTTAATTTATTGTCTAAAAGAATTAAAGTTTCTCGAGCGATTGTTGCGAATGGCAAATGTGATTTAATTCTAATAAAAACAGGGCCTTTAGCTATTTGTAATTCAAACTTTTAAACGCCAAAATTAACTATTTTCATTAATCTTCTTTCTCAGATTTAATAATTAGACTTTATCGTTTGGTAAATTTGTTTGAAGTTCGAAGAATAATGATGTAATTTTTTTTAATAAATATTTTTGTCGCCACAATTTCCCATTTACATTTCTTTCGAAAATTCACTTATTTATAATTTGTTAAATTAATTTACAGTTCAAAAAATTTATAATTTGTACAATTGATACTTTAAAAATAAAAGCGAAACTTAGCATATTTTTTTTATGTTAAGTTAGAATTCTCTATGCATCTTTCTACATACATATATATAGAACCATTAAAAGAACTCTATTGTGATAATACAACAATCCAAACCGAATTATATCACATAAATAAATATTTTTTCAAAAGTGTATTTTTATTTTAACAAAAGTTTCTCGTACGTTTAACGAAATGGCAACAGTGAAAATATTGAATAAAAATGGAATTTGCATGTTATTTCAATGTAGATTAAATTTTTAGTTATTTAAATTTTAAATAAGCTTCTAGTTTAAATTTTTTAATGAAATTTGGCATGTAGCCTAATCTGATTTTTTGCTTCAAAATGACGTATCCCACTTGTCTGTGGGACTTGTGGATGACAACAGTGAAAATATGAATAAAAATAGAATTTGCATGTTATTTCAATGTAGGTAAAAAAAAATTTAGTTATTTAAATTTTAAATAAACTTTTAATTTAAATTTTTTAATGAAATTTGGAATGTAGCCTAATCTGATTTTTTGCTTTAAAATGGCGTATCCCACTTGTCTGTGGTTCTTTCTGTGAAAGTGGGTGACAGACAGTCGGACAGACAGACAGACGGACTGAACGATTATAAAACCTTCCACTTTTGACGTTATAAACGTAGTGTGGAAGCTAAAAGTGGAAGGTTTTATAATCGTTCAGTCCGTCTGTCTGTCACCAACTTTCACAGAAAGAACCACAAGTCCCACAGACAAGTGGGATACGTCATTTTAAAGCAAAAAATCAGATTAGGCTACATTCCAAATTTCATTAAAAATTTTAAATTAGAAGTTTATTTAAAATTTAAATTACTAAATTTTTTTTATCTACATTGAAATAACATGCAAATTCTATTTTTATTCATATTTTCACTGTTGTCATCCACAAGTCCCACAGACAAGTGGGATACGTCATTTTGTAACAAAAAATCAGATTTGGCTACATGCCAAATTTCATTAAAAAATTTAAACTAGAAGCTTATTTAAAATTTAAATAACTAAAAATTTAATCTACATTGAAATAACATGCAAATTCCATTTTTATTCAATATTTTCACTGTTGCCATTTCGTTAAACGTACGAGAAACTTTTGTT
The DNA here is from genome assembly GCA_019343175.1 of Oedothorax gibbosus. NCBI lineage: Eukaryota > Metazoa > Arthropoda > Arachnida > Araneae > Linyphiidae > Oedothorax > Oedothorax gibbosus. The sequence continues at coordinate 14,520,491 of CM033276.1, read as the reverse complement.
AAAATAAAAATAAACACACTTGAAAAAATATTTATTTATGTGATATAATTCGGTTTGGATTGTTGTATTATCACAATAGAGTTCTTTTAATGGTTCTATATATATGTATGAAGAAAGATGCATAGAGAATTCTAACTTGGCATAAAAAAAATATGCTAAGTTTCGCTTTTATTTTTAAAGCATCAATTGTACTAATTATATATTTTCCGAACTGTAAATTAATTATTACAAACTATAAATAAGTGAATTTTCGAAAGAAATGTAAATGGGAAATTGTGGCGACAAAAATATTTATTAAAAAGATTACATAATTATTCTTCGAACTTTAAACAAATTTAGCAAACGATAAAGTCTAATTATTAAATCTCAGAAAGAAGATTAATGAAAATAGTTAATTTTGGCGTTTAAAACTTTGAATTACAAATAGCTAAAGGCCCTGTTTTTATTAGAATTAAATCACATTTGCCATTCGCAACAATCGCTCGAGAAACTTTAATTCTTTTAGACAATAAATTAAAATAAATTTATTTTTGAGACATCGATCAGTTTGAAATGACGTCAAATATATTTCACTACGGAATCCTTGTATGTTGATATGAAATGTTTTCATTCTATTTAAAAGCGAGGAATATGACATATTTATTCTTTAAAATATAAATTGATTTTTGCAAACGATAAGTAATAATTATTGAATTTTCGAAATAAAATAAATGAAACTAGCCAAATTTAGCTTGTAAATGTTAAATATAGAATTAATGTTGTGTTTGGCGCGTTTTTTCCTGTTAAACACAAATATGTGGAAGCGAGTTAAGTGACAGATTCTGTTACAAACCTACTTTTTGTTTCCAAAACCTATAAAAATGTTTTAATCGAATACCATTACAGCTACTAAGACCCCTTATTATGGCGAAATCAAGCACAATTTTTTACGAAACAATTCTTACCTCTTCGTTGGTTTCCTTATTTAGTGCAAGCTGTACTTTTCCATAAGTTCCTTGTCCCAGCTTCCTTAGAACTAGAAAGCGATGCTGGACCCTGGCCGCAGACCTCAACTTACCATCGCATTCCATTGCACTGTCTTTTAGAACCATTTCTTCACCAGGCATCGTCTTGGTCATAAATAACAACTCACAAACACAAAAAAGCGTTCTTTAAACTAACTTAGCTACTAAAAGCTTTTTGAGTCTAGAAGATATTAACCCTTCATTCCGTTTGATATCACGAACAATACACTTTTCATAAGCACATAAAAGTAAATCTCGGTGTTTTCTATTTTAAAAGTTTGTAGAAGACAATGCGTTGAAACAATGCGTTCGATTTTTGGATCAGAAGGTAAGTTCGAAGATCTCAAGTCTCCAATCAAAATGTGGTAGAAAGTTCCAACAGTTCGTTTCATTGCTAATCATAAGTTCGCGGACAGTTCATTCGATGGTTCGTAGAAGTTCATATTGAAGAAAGTCTGGAAAGTTCATTCCATGGCTATGTAAACAGAGAGAGGCCTTTCTTGTTGCGTGCCACAGTTTGGTCTGTGGCAGAAGATAGAAGATTTCTGTCCTTGCTTCTTCTTCTCCTTAGAACGTAGATATTTGTTCTTTTCTATTGAACAGTGGGCCAAGTTTTATGCTATCTTTTTTTAAAAAAAAGTTATGTGAAACATTCAATTCACAAATATATTCTTCAACTTGTTTGAACACAGTACTACTTAAACTACAGTAGTACTACAGTAGTTTACAAATTGGTACTTTCTTTGTTCATTTAAATGAGATATATTTAGTAGCATCTGTGATAACTTTAAGTTTATAATGGAAATGTAGTATTTAAAAAAATGAGATTATATATTTTTAGCTTCCACACTACGTTTATAACGTAAAAAGTGGAAGGTTTTATAATCGTTCAGTCCGTCTGTCACCCACTTTCACATAAAGAACCACAAGTCCCACAGACAAGTGGGATACGTCATTTTAAAACAAAAAATCAGATTAGGCTACATTCCAAATTTCATTAAAAAATTAAATTAGAAGTTTATTTAAAATTTAAATAACTAAATTTTTTTATCTACATTGAAATAACATGCAAATTCTATTTTTATTCATATTTTCACTGTTGTCATCCACAAGTCCCACAGACAAGTGGGATACGTCATTTTGAAGCAAAAAATCAGATTAGGCTACATGCCAAATTTCATTAAAAAATTTAAACTAGAAGCTTATTTAAAATTTAAATAACTAAAAATTTAATCTACATTGAAATAACATGCAAATTCCATTTTTATTCAATATTTTCACTGTTGCCATTTCGTTAAACGTACGAGAAACTTTTGTTAAAATAAAAATACACTTTTGAAAAAATATTATTTATGTGATAATTCGGTTTGGATTGTTGTATTATCACAATAGAGTTCTTTTAATGGTTCTATATATATATGTATGTAGAAAGATGCATAGAGAATTCTAACTTGGCCTAAAAAATATGCTAGTTTCGCTTTTATTTTTAAAGCATCAATTGTACAAATTATAAATTTTTTGAACTGTAAATTAATTTAACAAACTATAAATAAGTGAATTTTCGAAAGAAATTTAAATGGGAAATTGTGGCGACAAAAATATTTATTAAAAAAGATTACATCATTATTCTTCGAACTTCAAACAAATTTAGCAAACGATAAAGTCTAATTATTAAATCTCAGAAAGAAGATTAATGAAAATAGTTAATTTTGGCGTTTAAAACTTTGAATTACAAATAGCTAAAGGCCCTGTTTTCATTAGAATTAAATCACATTTGCCATTCGCAACAATCGCTCGAGAAACTTTAATTCTTTTAGACAATAAATTAAAATAAATTTATTTTTGCGACATCGATCAGTTTGAAATGACGTCAAATATATTTCACTACGGAATCCTTGTATGTTGATATGAAATGTTTTCATTCTATTTAAAAGCGAGGAATATGACATATTTATTCTTTAAAATATAAATTAATTTTTGCAAACGATAAGTAATAATTATTGAATTTTCGAAATAAAATAAATGAAACTAGCCAAATTTAGCTTGTAAATTTTAAATATAGAATTAATGTTGTGTTTGGCGCGTTTTTTCCTGTTAAACACAAATATGTGGAAGCGAGTTAAGTGACAGATTCTGTTACAAACCTACTTGTTTGTTATTATGCTTAAATTTTTGGCTTGTCAAAAGACGTACGAGGTAGTTTCTAAATTTAATATACAGGAATAATATTATTTATTATTTTCCAAACTATAAAAATAAATTAACGTTTATAAGAGAATGATAATTTAAAAACTATTAAAAAAATATTTTATAAATATAATGTCTAGTTATAAATAGTTTTGCAATGCATTAAAAAAGTGGTAGTACTACAGAAATAAAATTATACAGTTAGTGATACTGAGACCATAGAATAAGATAAAACATTTAATTCAACTTAGCACTATACTCTATATCGTACATTTTGCCAGAAAATATCCCATAGAAAAATACTGTCCATGGCTCAACTATTCAATTCGTTTTCGTCAAACTAAATCTTATTTGCCTCTCAAGTCAAATTTCACTTCATACTATAATTTGCGTAGACCTTTAACCTAATCCTTAGTTTTCAGCCATTTAAAAACATAAATACAATAATCTGAGGAATTCATACCTGTATATTTGTCTAGAAACTTGTCTATTCATAATTTTTATAATTGTACTAATTTTTCAAGTTTGAAGTATTGAAAAGTATTTTAAATTCATTTACAACAACACAGATGTAGTTCAAAAAATTAAATAATACACTGTAAAAAATTCATTCAGAATATACAGTACCCGTGCTTGTAAACATAACGCCTATACGTGTGCTGTACGTTTCAAGCACACGTGACTGAGCCACGATCCAGTTGGAATTCCCCGCTTAGTAGAAAAGATGAACATTGATCAATTTCACTGCGTTTGAGCATGCGAAAGCTAAGAGGCTACATCAAAGTTCTATGAAATTATGTTTACAGCACCAGCTGCAGCAGAATTGGCTATGAATATGTGACAAACATGCTGTATTTTTACATATATTATTTACAGTGTAAGGTATTGAAAATTGATTTGTCGTTTAGTGCAAAAACAAGTTTTAATTTGCTTATCCCAATGAGGAATAAGAACAAACAGCTTGTAGAGGTAAAATGGAATATACTGTTATATAATACCTGCATTTTTACAGAAATTATTTATAGTGTAATGTATTAAAAAGATATTTATCGTTCAGTCTCTTAGTGAAAATAATGTTTTAGTTATTTCCCATTTGCCAGTCCCAATGTGGGACTAGAAAAACCAGAATGTAGCAAGTATAATGGAATACACTGTTACTTATTCCATACCAATCTCTACGCTTCCCTTCTTGCTCTAGCGGGATAAAATTAGAACCAAGAGGAAGACTTTCCCACAAGATCCTCGTCATCTATATATCTGTAACCATGGAATAAAGGGCGATTCTGGAAGAAAGTCCTGATTTTGGATATTTTAATTTGGCATTTCTATCCAAAGGTTTCCTATATGCACTGATGAAAATGGGTTCTCAATTTTGAGAATAATATTTTCATTTTTGTGAACATCATTGGTTCTTAATGGCTCTGAATGCACTGTTCTCAAATTTAGGAACATAAATGTTTTTATTTTTGAGAATTGACAAAAATATTATATATCCGACGTTTGCTTGAACCCACGATGTGAAGATTCATGCTATAATCCTAGTAGAGTGTGAGTATTCCAACAGTGTTAATTGTTATCCCATCTCCAGAAGATAGAAGGCGTTTAGGTTACTTAAAGTTTGTGAATTTTAAGAATTTGTATGATCTTTTAAATTTGAGATTCAGTATTCAGTGTCAAGTATTTGTTTTTGAGAGTATTGTTCTCACAATAAAATTAGAACATCCTAGTAGTCATTTTTTTAGAGTTTCATTTCTAACTTTGTAGCGTCTTATTTTTGAGACGTTTCGTTAAAAAAGCATCCGGTGTGCATAACTTTATTCGACTTTTAATTACTACTTAATAAATATATAAAGTATTTTTCGAACGGGGTATTCTTGGCACTCACGAAAACATCTAAAAGTGAACAAAAAAGGAATAATAATACACTAATAAAACAAATAATAAAATTAATTACATTAAATTTTAAAAATATATTCCCATTTCTGCCCGTTTTTTTATGTATTCCCACCCGATCCAGTGTATTATGAATGCGTGGTATACGACTACAAAACTAAAAACTTCGACCTCCACCTGACAGAACTTTTGAACGCCACATTTTCCTATTTTCATTTATTTTATTTCCCTAATTTCATTATAATTTATTATTATTTGTAATTCAATGAATAATTTGTAAATTTGTCGCACAAAAATTGTCCTATCAACATTTAAAACAAACAATCATTAACGATCTAACCACTTGAAAAATATCTCTCACCATTTCGGATATTCATTGTTGAACCTCAAACTCAGGGCCCGGATGGCTTAGTGGGTTGGATCGCAGTCCATTACTCTAACAGTCTGCGCGCTGTAACGGGTGCTGGTTCGATTCCCACCTTCACCCAGGGTGTACCTTCTCTCTCTGTGTCAGTAAAAATTCTGTATGTGTCTGTCTTACTTGATGAAGGTTCATAAGCGGATCTCTGATCAAGCACACAAACCGGAATATATATATACCTACCAACATCAAACTCAGCGAAAGCGTTTAACTGCTGAAATTTTAAATTATGAAGACCAAGTCTTTCTATTTATTAGGATCCAAATAAATCAAGCAAAACCTATACAAGAACAATCAATTAAATGTTTCTTATTATTTAGTCGAAATTACTGTAGAACTGTAATGCCCAGTGTAAATATTAAAAAAAAAATGATAAAAAAAATCCACAATTTAAAATATAAAAGCTCATTTATTAGTTACAATAACTATAATATAACAAAATTATTTGTTCATATTGAAATAGATGCATTAGTAAATTAATTGCATTAGTAATTTAAAGTATTTTAACGTTTTTAAACAGGTGAACAACTCAATTTATTTAACTTTGCTTGAGTAAACAAAAACTGCATTTTGTATATTATGCGATTCAGTGTTGTAAGTTTGCACAATAAACTTAATGTTAACTTTATTTTACTCTTGTGTATTGATGCAAAATAAAATATAATTTTTTGAAATCCCATCTTTCCAAGCCACAGATTTTAAAAATCAGTAAGTTCATAAAACTAGAAAAAATAAAACAAGCAAATAAAGTTTTGAATTCTTTATAGAAATCTATTTTGTTTCTATAAACAATTAAACTGCAACCACAGCCGCCAGTCTATAAAAAATGTTAAGATAAACAAAATGTCCTTTTTTTTTTAACCCTGTGAGGGATAACAAATTGGCTGAAGTGTAAACTTGTTTTTACTGCATGAAATTAAAATTTAATTTTTTTAACTGAAAATTTATTGTCTTTAAATTTTTTAAAAAATATATTTATATAGCAGATAATTATAAAAGACTCCTGCATACTTCAAATTTCAAAATTTAGTAAAATCATAAAATTTATAAATTTTTAAAACTAGAAAATTTGAAAGTCAGGTGACAGGTTGATATGCCTATATCCCTCAGAGGGTTAAAATAGACATTCAATTTTAACTTAAAAGCTTGTAATCCAAGGGAATGCAAATAATAATTTCAAAGCAGTTTCAAAAGTGCAAAAGTATGATTTATGTTTTTGTACAATTAATCAAAGGAATTAAATAAAAAAAAGTTTCTCAGTTAGAAATATTGATAATAAAAATACAGAGAGAAATCAAAGGATAATGAACATTTACTTAATTCAGATTCAACCTCTTAAAATTTCATTCTGAGCATATTTCTAAAACAGTTGCCATAAAATGAGAAGAATAACATCATATCTGTACAATAAACTCTAAGCTGGCTGGGCACTAGATAACATCGGCAAAATATGCTAACAAGTCAAAATTTAAAAGATAATACAAGCTCATTTATTTATTACAATACTGTAATTTTAGCAAAACTATCATATAAAAAATAGAGATGCCGTATTAAGCTACTCAAAAATGGTTTGTTTTGAACCTATCACTCATTGGGCACATGTTTTGCATAGTCCTTAAGAACTTCTTTTCCAGCATCCTTGGCAGTCCTTTTGGCGACAGCTTTGACACCCATTGACTGTACGTTGTGGGTGGTCAGCGCCAAATTGCCAATGGATGAAAGTGCAGTGCCAACCACTTCGCCAACTTCTGAGCCATACCTAAGGACAACAAGTTTAATTTTCAGTTTACCAACTATAACAGTTATATACTTTGTATTTAAGTTGTAATATTATTATATTCAGTTCTTGTGCTTATTAATATTTAATCTAAATTACCTACTAAATAATAATAAATAGACAAAATAATAATAAATAGACATAAATAAAAAAATGGACTAAAATACAAATAGACATAAAATAATGAATAGACATAAATAAAAATATGGACTAAAATACAAATAGACATAAAATAATAAATAGACATAAATAAAAATATGGACTAAAATACAAATAGACATAAAATAATAAATAGACATAAATAAAAATATGGACTAAAATACAAATAGACATAAAATAATAAATAGACATAAATAAAAATATGGACTAAAATACAAATAGACATAAAATAATAAATAGACATAAATAAAAATATGGACTAAAATACAAATAGACATAAAATAATAAATATTTTTTATAAATTAGACATCAAAACAATGTGCCTAAAGCATGGCAGAAATAAACAGATCTGCATCATGTTTTCTTTGCATTTATATTGTCCTTGCACAAAAAATACTTTTACAGAGGCAAAAGAAAATTGCACAAAATATTTACCTAGTGCATTTTTTCAGAACTTTTCTTTTACACTTCTCATAGATGTCACTAATCAATAAATAATTATATCTAATTGTGATAGTTAGAATAATTTTAAATTATCCCGTCACTAAGTAAATAGAAAACTTACGACAGAAGAAGTACTAAACTGAGTTTCCCAATGGAGAGAGATATTAAGGTCACCTCTTAAGTAAAGTTTAATAGTTATTATGGCATTTATTATTAAGATTACACTTTAAAATAAGTTATTTACAAAAAAGATATATTTCAAAAGGTCGTTTTATTCTTTACAGGCTCAAGAATATCAAATGTAAATTTTTGAAACATAATGAGGAGTCAGGTTCGTTATATTGAGACAAATTATAATAGAATATAAAGTAGTATTTTTTTGTAATTTAAAATTTTACCTTTGTTTTAAATCACATTCCAAAATAGTTGTCCAAAATAATCAACGAAAAAAGGGTGAATTTTTTAAACATGGGGATATAGTGAAATATAGAGATTTTTTGTGAAAACATTAAAGCATTTTACTTTAAACATTTTTTTTACTTTTCTAGTTTTTTTCACTTAGTTCAATATCATAAAAAGCAGAAACAAAAAGCTTTCAATTAAAGCAATCAAACTCTGCTTAGATATTTTGTCAAGCAAAGATCTAATTAGTTTTAACCAAAATAAAGTTACTGAATATTTACTCAAAAAATAATTTTTAAAATCTTACTTGTGACCAACAATGTTAACAGTTTCTGAACTAAGACTTGAAGCCAACACCTTTGCAGCATTTTCTAGTCCCATATAAATCGTAGAAAACCCTAAAACACAGTTAAAAATTACCTTTGAGCACATACAAAACAAATTTGTAATGACCATTTCTTTAAGGCTATGTCCTGACTACGCCACAAAGGCAACAAAACTTGGCGACTTGGCAGAGTCAACCACCATGTTATTGCATTGCTTGGCGCTCTTGGCAGTCGCCAAATTTTGTTGCTTTTGTTGCCTTTGTGGCATTTGTTGTCGTAGTGAGGACATAGCCTTACAAAGATTCTTGACACCAGGGATGGGAGAGTTACTTTTAAAAAATAACTGCAACGGTCACTTAATATGAAAAGTAACTAGTTACAGTAACTTTTAGAAACTTCAAGTTGTACGAAAATTTGAAATTTAACCATCTTACAGTATTTTTTAAAGAGAACCAAGATTTATTAAGAAATGGGGACGATCAAAGAAAGTTAAGACTGAAAATTCAACGTTGTTAAGTTAAATTTTAATTATACCACATGCCATATTGCCACAAATACCTGTGAAGAACGGTGTGAGAATTAATGGGAAAAATAACGGAATTTTTTGTTACTTTGTTGCCGCTAAAAGTAGCAAAGTCACAGTTACAGTTACTTTCTGAAAAAGCTAAAGGCGTTACCTAAAAAAAGTAACTGCTAAATGTAACAGCGTTACTCAAATCCCTGATTGACACAAATACTGAATAAACAATTTGCGTCAATAATCTACGTTGTTTTCTTCATGAATCTTCTCAAGACTATATGGTTCTGGTAAAAAATGCTCACCCTGCACAGAACCTGCAGCAACACACACCACGCCATCTACAGTATCTGCTCTTTCAGGACCCAGGGCAGATGTCATTAAACGTGTCCCATATGGTGCTAGGTGGCGCCCTAGAGCAAGCGTCAGTTGGCCGACTTGACGCACTGAAAGACAAGTTTTAAGTTTGTAAGCAAAAGGTTTGAGGGTTGAATAATAATTCATAGAAATGATGCAATAGTTTTAGATATTGTAATTGCCTATTGGATTCTTCTAATATTTTGAAACTTTTTACTCAAGAAAAAATATTTGAGAAACAACCTTAATAAGTTGTTGTAATTGTGTGAGATAATTGAAAGTATAAACTCAATTTTACATAATTTAAATATATTTAGGCATTTTTCTACAGAAATATTTTTACATAATATGCTACCTTTATGGATTACGATAAAGATAATATTACTATTACTGCTGCAAATATTTACTTGTTACTAAGAAATTATCATTACTAGTAAGATTCGTTAGTGGGTAAATGCCCCTCCCCCCTCCACTAAAGAAGAAAACTAGTGAAAAAATTATACCTTATATTCATGTTTACAGTCCCCATTCATGATGATTTTTCCAAACATAAAAACTTTTTTCTACCTATCCACTAACTAAAAATCAATACATTTTGGCAAACCACAGTTGCTATTTATTTAAAAGTTCCACAAAAAATATCTAGTACATTCCATGAAGAGTTCTTCTACCGAAAAAAATAATATAATTACCTACTTTTAAAGAGAAAATGACCCAATCCCACAAAAGAATGTTTTATCCATTTACAATCGTTAGGATAATTTCCAACATAATAAAACTGACAAACATAGTGAAAACAGCAGTTACAAAACTTTAACTACCCATAACTCTGCTACATAAAACCAATCTACACTGAGTGGGCAAATTATTATGACCACCCCTCTATATAATTTTGCCCTTAGCACTGCATGAATTCTTCCTGGCATAGATTCTACGAGATTTTGGTAGATGATATGAGGAATCTCAGAATACATTAGATAAACTTCACTTTCCAATTAATTAATATTTGATGGTACTGGCTACAGCTGCCCTGTTTGATCTCATCCTACAAATCCTCAATTGGGGTGAGATCTGGTGAATGTGCAAGCCTACGAAGCAAGGTAAAGTCCTATCATGCTCTTTGAACCATCTGAGGACATTGCAAGCTTTATGACAAGGAGCTTTGTACTACTTAAAGTATCCATCCCTGGCAGGGTATACCATTAACATTCTGGTTAGGATTGAGCAGCGATAATACTTAAAACCCTTGGACATTCAGGCATTGCTTAACAGGAATCAAAGTACCCCTACAATGCCCCAAAAAACATTCCTCAAACCATAATATTTCCTCTACCAGCTTGAAATGTTATGGATTGTATAAAACTGAAGATTGTGGTTGCATAAAACTATCACGTAGTTACAATAAAGTGGCCTATCAGTGTATGTCCATAGGTAAACATAACAAAAGCCTTTACCCCATTACCCATAAATCCAGTGGCCTTGAGTGCAATGCCAGATGCATCTTTAGCTACACGAAGTCCTTCTTTAACACGAGGGGGCACTTGGCGAGGGGTAGCTTCTGGCTGCAAAGAAAGGCGAGCTCGTTCAGCACCCCAATGTATGAGGTCGCTACTAGCGTGAGCCCCAGCCACTAGACCCTTGGAGACATACTCTGCACCTGGAATACAGGATTGGTAAAGGTACTATTAAGTGTTTTGCTTTTATTACAATAAATATATTTCAAAAGTATAGAATCGTTTTCATACTAGGGTAAAAGCAATTTTTTTTTTTAAGAAAAAAATTGAAAATTGTAGTTGGTTTTATAGCTACTAGATGTTATACATGATAAATTATGTGTTTGTTTTCCTTAAAAGAAATAATATTTCAGGAATAAAGATTCTTTCTCATAGCAGGGTTAAAAATAATGTGTTTCTTCTTTTTAAAAAATATTGCTTAAATTATAAACTTAATTTTTTTTAGTAGTTTAGACTTTTCAAATTGATTGAAATTTTCAGCTTCTTCTGCAAAATTATATTTTTAAAAAAACACACAGTTTTACTTAAGTCCATCATGAAATAACTGCCTTATACAGTATTTTTATAATGCAAACAACACAGTGAAAGTAAAAGAATCTTAAACATTCATGAAATTCTTATAGTTTCTTTGTTAGGCTCCAAAGATAAGAAGAAAAAAATAATGCCAAATGATTGGTTCATGACGTTAAACTAATTTAAATTAGCAAAACCCATACCTATAACTATACCATTGGAAATCTTTTCACTCATAGATGGTGCTGCTTTTGGTTGTGGTTTTGGTTCTTCTACTTGCCAATATCCAGATTCATTCAATTTCTGTTCTTTAAGTGCAGTTAGTTCGTTTAAAATGGATAAGAACTCTGCTCTTTCAGCTGGGGTAACAGATTGAGGTAGTATAACACCCACTGCTGAATCTGAAATATCAAAACATTACTAAACTAAAAACACTAAACTCCTCGGCGCAACAGCCCATTAGTGGGTCAAGGCCTGCCATGCCCATTTCAGCTTTCCTAGGCCTAGTGCTCTGGGGTTCTAGGCATATGTCTCGGTAAGGTGGTCAGCCTCACGCGGAACCCCCAGTGTTTAGTTCCCAAGCAGGCTTGGACCCCATTTTATCAACCCACTCAAGGAATAATAGGATTGGTCAACCTCGCCTAATCCGAGATTCGATCCTCGGACCTGTGGCATGGCAATGCGAAGCCCTACCACTAAGCCACCAGGCCTCATCAAAACATTATGTTTAGTCAATTTCTTATTTTAACTTTTTACTAAAAATTAAAGTTGAATAAGACATTTACAAAGTAGAGTAGCATTTTAGAGTGTTACCTCTGAGGGATACAAAGGAATAAATAATATTTTGAATTGTTTCAAACCTAACTACACAAAATAGGCATAAAAATCCTTTACTTTTCAATGAATACTTAATAAATTGTGGCTCCGCTGAGTGTTTTAAAAGGTTTCAAAAAGGAATTAAGGATATAAAGAATAAATATTCCAGTACTTTCAAAAGCAACTTACAATATCTGATATTTACAACAACAAAAAACTGAGTAACATAAGGTTCAATACGTAAAAAAAATTAAATAAATTCAAAGAACAATTAAAATAACCCTCTCATATAATAGCTTAAAACTGACAAACCACTTGAACATCTTACTAATTAAACTCAAAAATTAAAACTATCATCATTATATACATTTACTAATAGAAAACGAAGTAATACCTCTGCCAGCCCCAACATCAGGAAAGAGTAAGGCACCATATCCAGACTCTAAGGCAGGTGACTGGCCTGATACTAGAGGGTATGTCCAGGGGCCTACTTGTAACCATGCAGCCCCTTCTGCTCCTATTATTTTACATAAATGGAGGGGGGATGGGTCATAGGGGGCACTTACTGCTCCCTCCCTGGATACAAAGAACAGCTGCACATCGGCTGGTACAGTGAATAACAGGCAGACCTATGGAAAGGAAAAGTATTTTAGAGTGAGGAATACAAGATAAAAATATATTCCAAAATATGTAAAATACCTAAGTGCAAGTACTTTTATAGTTATTATTAATTAAAAAGTCCTTTTATTCATACTACAGGCAATAAAACTTCTGTGAACCAACTAAGTTTTGTTTCTTCAAATAATATAAGGTTTCTACTAATAGGATAGTATAATTACTTAAAATATATATTTTATTATTTATAATAATATATATTTTTTATTACTTATAATTTTAACTTGTTTGTTCCTTAAATATTTATAAAAAAGTGAGGTTAAAAACTTTGAAATTTGAATTTAAAACACAAGTTTTTTGTTTTAAAAAATTCAGGAAACAGTAAATACATGTGTTTTTTTTAATAATTTTTAATTAAAAAACTTTTCAGGCAAATCCCCTGTTTGTCACTAATCGAAGCTCACGCTCTTTGATATTTGGAATGTGGACCTAAAGCCCTGGGGTAGACAGAGGAGACACACCAAAACCGGGGGGGGAGGGGGGGATGAGAATGAATGAAGAATGGGAAGTGACCATACAAAAGAAAGGGGAGTTCCCAGAATGTGTCCAGATGTACTATAAATAGAATATTGGCAGAACCAGTTCTAAGAACCACTACTTGTCACTTGTAGGTTTCGCCTAGATTACTGTTTTCTCTAGAGTTCGAAATTTACGTTCGCTAGTTGAAAATGTGACAAAATCTTTCAGTTTTGCGACGACAAAATGAATTTAGTCGCAGTTATTACGACCATATTTTAAAAATCGTCAATACTAGTTTTTTTAATCGTGGTTTCAACAAACTCGCCAAAAAATAATCTTGAAATTACAAACCTTCCCCGATCCTAATTTGTAAAACTTTAATGTGATCCTAAAATTTTTCCGCAGTTCTAGAATCACATAACTCGAAGACAACTCGTCCTAGAATCACACATAGGAGATCTAAAATTGTGAACTCCGTAAAAATTTCCACATAGCGCCTGTGGTAAAATCCCAAAACTGTGGGGATTCTAAAATTTAAAAAACTCCGACAATCTAAAAACTTAAAAAACTGAGACGACCATAATTTCCAAAATCTCCGGCTATCATAAATTGTAATTTGTTAAATTCTAAAATTTTAGTTATCTTAAAATTCTGAAACTTTTTCATTGATTCATTGAACGATTATTTTATAAGCATGCAACTCAAACTTTAAAATCGCCCAGTTTGGAGATTTTGTTTGAAGTATTTTTTTTTAATACATTCTTTTTAAAAATGCCAAAAGGTAATGTGCATTTGCTCCTAGTTTTATAAGTTAGTAGCACGGATTTCTCCTAAATTTCTTTATCCAATTTTGAACACTGGTTTACTCGTATATACTAATCTAAGGCAGGGGTGCCTACAAGGGGGGGGGGGGCTCAACGACGCAGACTGCGTCGTTGAAATTTTAGGGGGGGGGGGTTGAATTTTTTATAAAAATTATTAATAAACTGCCAATCATCTGGTGAATTTTTATTTGGTTTAAAATAAAACACAAAAAGTGGCAAGAAAATCAAAAGTGGCTCCAATTTTTGTATATTTTTTTGCCTTCAAAGAATATGAATGGGAACCATAATTCAAAGCAACACCAGGAAAAAAAAGAGTTATAAATTATGTTCGATGGTGTCTACCGACGTAGATTTCTGACAATATTTTCCAATAAACAATCCGATCACTGTAACAAAATTCAAACACTCATAAATCTCACGCAGTTTATAAAACATTTCGGCGAGTTGATGACGTTCGCATAGTTTGCCAATGGTATCAATGAGATATTCCCGCCATATTTTGCAGCTGGCTCATAAATCTTTCGAACTTTGTATAACATTTTTAGGAATTAATGACCTTCGGATAATATTTCTGATTTTTTCCCGCCAAATTAGACTCGAAGCCAAAATAACTAAATGATTGCTTTAGAAACAGTAGGAAAATACATGTCGTCTTGTGTCAAATGTGTGGGTCTGGGTGATTGAATATAATTAAATACGTGCGATTCCGAGTTTCACGGTAAGAATTTTGTTATATTTAACTTTATTTTTTAAATTTTAGATTTTTTTAAGTGAAACTACCTCTGTAAACATTATAAAATAATTCTTATTTGTTTAATAATGTCAAAAGTGTTGTATTAGATAAAAAGCTATACTAAGATAAACTTTATTATGCATTAAGAATTGAGGGAATGAATTGGAAGTCGTTTTTGTTTGGATCACGTCCGGCTATTTTTATTGATTTTAAAAATAATATAATTACATAAATTTTGAGCAGAATTTTTACCAATTATTTAGATTCCGATAGTTTTTGCTGTAAATAAAACCTTTTTAAAGGAAAATTAAAAATAGCTTGTAAATACATATTATAAAAGATATTCCAAAAGGTTCTTCCCATATTTGATTAGGGGCAACTCTGCCTTGACCTATCAGTATAAAAATATTTAAAAAGAAAGTCAGTACTAGGGTTTTATTTCTTGGGACAAAGTTACGGAAACCCCATTCGATGGTACTTAAAATATCATATTACTATAAGGTTTTCTATATACACTGTAAAGATGTAGTTAGAGGCTACTTTGGTTAGGTAGTACTCCATTAGCCCATAAAAATAAAAAGTCTGCACCGTTTTTTTTTTTTTTTTGGGGGGGGGGGGTATTAATTTTCTAGGGGGGGGGTGCGTCGTTAGCTCGGGGGGGGGGGGGATCGGCACCTCTGTCTAAGGGTACATAAAAAAGATCAAGAGTCGAGATAAAAAAGAAAACTTTGATGAAAAATCGTATTTTTAATGTAATTCCCTTCAACTTTTAGTGTATAACACATAATTAAAACTCAGTCTCAAACCATAAAAATACTTATACCTTAATTAAAAATATTTAAAATACAACTTTCCTCAACACATCTAACACTGTATAGGCATTTATCAAAAAAAAACAGGCGTGTGTAACTCTACCCCAAACTTAAGTTATTACACGACTTTCAATTTTCGCTCAATAAATCAATACACTCAATTAAAGGTATTTTTTTTACCCCATTACGTAATTTCAATAACTTTAAAACTTAAAAAGTTCTACGGCAGATATAATTTGCGCATGCGCTATTTTTACGAAAACCTTATTATGACGTACGACAGATACTAGGAAGTCGTGTACCTATTTTGAAGTCCGAAGCTTTCTTAGTCGAGCTGTAGAGTGGTTTCAGACAGAAGGGAAAATGTTCAAAAAACCCTTTTTCAGAATCAGCACCTCCCGAAAAGTGTAGAAAGCATTAAATCTCCATGTACAATGCTTTCAGTACCTTAAATATTTCACATTAGGAATGTAAAAAACAGCAATTAAATAAACATTAAAACAAATGTTTAACTTTGAAAAAACTTTAAACAGGTGAGGGGTTGGGGACGGAATTTTATCACGGCACCCCACCCAAATTATTTATTATGACGAATGATTATTTATGCAGCTATGATTGCATAAATAATCATACGTCATAATAAATTAATCAAGAATGATTCGTTTTTCGCGATTGACCCTGTGTGCAAGAGGTTATCAGTTACAGTTGCAGTGTCGCATCACTGACACTGATTATGAAGTTTAAAAAATCGAACGAAAACATGTCCATGTTGAGATGGATGATGCACGTTAAATACGCCAATGTCCCAACCCGAAGATGCCACTCTTTTAAGTTTTAATGCCCACTCAGGTGTCGGCACATCACTTGATTGTTGTTAAAAATTAAAACCCCCGTCTCCAATAGCCCACTTGTGGCTCTAGTGCAACGCTAATCAAACAAAAGTAATTTTGTTGCCGCATAATTTTTATTTTCTTCCTTAAAAAAGTATTACACTAGTTACATATACATGCTTAAGGCGTAATTTAATCTTTAACTTAACCTGAGTAGACAATGCAATTAATTGTGAAATTTTATAACACTTATATGCGTCTTATATATCTTACTTCATTATAGTTCGATACTATTCTAATTCTACTTTCGAACTTTGCTCGGAATGCCCCCCCCCCCCCCCTCCTTTCTACGCCGCCACATTTCTACACAGTAACCCCCCCCCCCTCCCCTTGTCAAGCGTGGCGTCATTTGTGGATGGTCCCGGTGACAAAATCACTCGAGTGAGTCTTTTGGTGGCAAAAATCCGGGTGGCAAAAATCCGGGTGGCAAATCTCCGTATCCCGGATTGTTCAGGACTATGGTCTTCATTTGTCTCAGATTTTCATAGCTAAACTTAAGCATAAAGCTCATTTTTTTGCCAATCCTTGTAAATGAGTTGAGCACATTCATTAACTCATGAAAAGGCCAACATACCTCTTCTCCCCCACAGCAGGCCTCTTCATAGCTTGGGGGGGCATCAGCTGGGGGCAGCTGCCCCCTTACTAGTCCTGCTGTTCGACGCATCTTGTCTTGCATAGCCCGGGCTGCTTCCCATGCAGGTCCTGCACGACCCTGTAAAATCAAGTTATGGTTCAGTATGTATCGTAAAATCTAAATCATGATTTTAATGAGAAAGAATGCAAGTTACATTGAGGATCAAATTTTTTCAAAGTAAACTTTTTCCGAAAAATTCAAAATTACATGTATTATGCCTCATTTCAAAAGGTAACAACTTGAAGATTTTGAATATTGATTTTAAACCTTTATACTTTTAATTAGATCCTGTATATTTAGACCATACAAATTCAAATTTTGATTTAGTATGTATAGTAAAATGAAATTCCTGACTTCTCGATGAGAAAGAATAAAAGTTACACTAAGAGGTTAAAAGGCAAATTAAAATATGCACAGTTGTACTTTATCTTGTTGTTGTCCATTAATTCAAGTTAAAAGCTTCAAGATCACCTCCTTTCTCATACATGATGTTATATATTAATGGCTAAGATTAATCACTGGGATGTTTCTAGGAAAACTAAAGAGTGGGATCTTGAGGCACGTTTCCTTTGAAAATTGACTAGTATACTGCTATAAATGGACTCACAGAGGGTGTTTAACATAGGAAAGTTAATAAGTTTCAAAGTTGATAAAGAGTCAACCAGAAAAACACTAAAAAGATCAAAGTTAATTTGGGGACACCAAACCGTGCATTGTATGATGTAAATTATGTTTACCATTAACCTTGTAATCTGTGCATGGTCAAAAAACTTTAAGGCATAAGTCCTGTACATGCATGAAAACTCTTAAAACAATTAGATATTGACATTTGAAATAGTACTAAGCATCAAATATAAAGTCATAGCATTTAATTTTAAATAATTAGTCCTCATTAGGTTTGTTAGTTTTCTTTTTAAAGTAAATGAAGATATACCAAGTAATAATATGGTAAACCTCACACAAAAAAGCAACGAGATTAAACAGTAGGTACTGATAAAACATGAGAGTATGAAAATGAAAGAGTTCAAGAAGAGTTTGTGGAGCAGTATGTGATAATTGGGAATGGAAAATAAGAACAAATAAAGGACTCCTAATAGGGTAGAACGGAGAAAATTCTTAAAGAAGGCTATTGTCCTTCAAGGCCTGTAGGTGATGATGCTGACAAATAAAACCTTAAATTTTTTTACTATACCTACTTCATTTAATTTCATTGTAAAAAAAACATCCCTACCTCTGTCCTTATGGCAAGTGCTAGATTAATACGTTCAAGGCCCTTGAAAAACATGTCCCGTGCCAGTTCAGTTCGACCCTGCTCCATGAAAGTCAGCCCCTGTGCTACATAGAGGTGTGCCTCATCATGGTGGGCTCTTAGCTCACCCAATTTTCTTCTGTCTTCCTCCTCTTCTTCTTTAGCCATGGGAATCTGTAACAAACGAGCATTAATGTAATATAATAAACTATGTTCCACAGTCCATGGCAGTATGAACCCAGACAGGTTTTGGTACGTTTAGTTTAGTTTAAATTGTAGTTGCACTAGAGCTACACAAGGGCTATTGGTGACGGGTGTCGTAATTTAGAACCACACTACTTTTCCAACAAACAAAAACCATTTTTTTAAAAATCTCAAATCATAGTTGTCATTGATTACATCAATAAAAAACTATGGAGTTGGTAAACTCAGTAGCGAGTTATCCTACTTCAAGTTGCTATAATCCTGTAAATTAAGACGTGTGGAATGTTTTTCCAAAGTAAATAAAGCAACAAGTTTTTCCATTTAAGATGTAAAAACAAATTTCAGTGTTATTGAAAGGATCGATCGAAAACTGCTACTTACGATTCTAACTGGTTTTGGTGACTTATCCATAATCGAGAGAGCAAAGGAAAAGTACCCAGATTGCATGGAGATTGATTGGAATTAGTGGGTTAAATCAACCAACCAATCAGGTGCCGTAAAAGCTGTCTGTATCTGTGGAACAGAGCCTTTTCTATGCAGGTTATAGTAAGACATAACAAAACATAAATTGAAATACTATTATACTGTTAAATTACAGTTTATAACTATTTAAAGGATTTTTGTAACATTATTAATATAATTCAAGATGGTTTTTAGAGCCCAGTTTGAACAATTTTGATAAAATAAATATATCCTGTATGAGATGTCTTTAAATGCGACTTAGTTCGCAACTAACTTCAAACTAAAAACAAAACCATTTGATAAGTAGTACTAATCACTGAGTTACTGATGATCCCATATTGCACAAAATTTAATTAAGTTACTTTTAAAACGAGCCTAACATTATTTGAAAGTTGTCTCATTCATATATGTAAACAAACAACCGAAAGACATTGATAACAATTATTTGTTATCCTTTATGATACCAAATCTGAAACAAGAGAAGTTACAAAATGATTCTTGTCAATTAAGTTGTCATCCTAGCGACTATAATATCACGTTTACCACAATTAGCGATAAATTATATGCTTAAATAGCCTAATTTTTAACAGGACGGAATCTCAGATTTCATTTTTAGAATTAAGGCTTTAATTGACATTTTTAATTTATATGCAAAATCTAAACTTTAAAATTTCAACGCAAATATCTTCGACGTAAAGCATTAGCATAAATATTTGATTAAAACAAATTAATTGCGGCAAATAATATTAAATAACAAAAATTTACCCAACGCTTAAAATAAACGTATACGGCACTAAACAGGGAACGCATGAGATGTTTAAATAGAGATTTCTAAAACTAATTTGTTAATAAATACTTACAATTTTTAACAATTCAGATAAATGAGGAACAAGGAAACTTTTTTTACATTAAATGTCCACCGACTATCAAACAAAAAATAGTTTATCCTGTAACTGTTATTTTAATTTGAGTTGGCACGTCATGATGTCGTCATATTGTGGTCTGGCTAGTTTTTCTTTCGGATGTTGTTGTTCGATTATGCTTCTGGCTACCTATTTTTTACCTCTAAAGTGAGTTTTAGCACAACTAAATACAGATTGTATAGTTTTTGACCGTGGTAAAAAGAGACGGTTGACTAGATTTGCAAATGTTAAACTTTATATATATTTTTTATATTGAATAATAAATTAGAATCTGATTTCTTTTTAAATCTTTGTAGTATTAAAATTTCAAACATTTCTCTGTTATCATTCGTAACTTCAACTACAACTTAAACTTTCAAATGTAAACAAAAACAAAAAGCGCCTACCTTCAAATTTATTATAATTTTTTGTTATATTAAGTTATTTCATATTATTTTACCTCATTATGAAAAAAACAAATATACTAGATTTTTTTAAATCACAATCCACTAAAATTCTGTGCCCTGCATGTGGAATTTCTCTCTTTAAATCCAATTTAAATTATCATCTAGATTCTCAATGTTCTAGTTCAACTACTTCAATTCCAGTTTCAACTGAACAAGTAAATAAACTTCAGAATCACAAAAAGACACCAGTCTCTAAACGTAAAGCAGCTGCCACTTCCAGTCGCCTGTGCCTCAAAAACCAGCGGTCGAAAAATTCTGAAATCGATTTAGTAAAAAAACCTCAAAAAGAGTACAATGATTCTGATGATGATGATGATGATATCGTAATAGTAAATGAAATCAAGCCTTCTACTTCAAAACTGCTCAATGATAAAGCTGAATTTTCAAAATCTGTTGAAAGTAATAACATTGAAAGCAGCTCCATTGAATGTGCAAAAGATTCTCTTAAATCAAATGATACAGTAAATTTACGTAAAACCAGTCTATCTCCTCAATCTAAGAATGACAATCATACAAATGAGATTAGAAAAGAAACTGACATAATTTTAACTAATCAAACATCTTTGAAAAGAAAATATTCATCACAAAATGAGTCTTGTGATTCAAATGTACTTGCTGAAACAAAATCAAGTACTGTTAATCCCAAAAAACAGAAAAAAATTCGGAAAAGTAACTCTGTATCAAATAACTTGAAATCAAAAGTTTCATGTAAAAAAGATGCATCAAAACAAATCGATGCTTTGAATTTAGAAAATAACGCTGATACAAAAAAGGTTAAAAACAATGTTACAAATGATTTGCATGATAAAGAGATTCCTCAAGAAAATAACCCAAACAATAATAATGAACAAAATTTGGATTTAACTGACATTTTAAATGATGCAAAGCAAATTTCAGAAAATGATGTCTTTTCAGAATTATCCGATTCTGAGAAAAAGGATACTAAACCCTACACACCTTATTACATAGCCAATTTTAAGTATATTTTGGAATCTGTTATACATGAACCTGACAACCAAGTTTTATTTAATGACGAAGACCACAAGTCTATAAAAGCCTTTAAAGCAGTATCTGGTATATAATTTATATCTATTTTTTATTTGTTTGGTAAAATATTTACATATTTTTTTTTGTGTAATACTGACTATGAAAAGTTTAATCAACTGTGCTCAATGTATCCATGGTTTCTGGTAATATTTGATGTAATACTTTGTTGTTGCTTATCATCATTGTCTGACGGAGTCCATTATTACCACAAAAACCAGTAGTTAAGTAAATAACAAATAATATATGAAAGTGACTGCTTGTCACTTAACTGAGGTTATAAATTATGACACCAATAGCCCTTGCGTAGCTCATGTGCAAATTCAACTCACAAACAAGCTTAGTGCTACTACTCATTTATTCAGGGATTGGAAAGTTACTTTTAAAAAGTAACTCTGTTACAGTTACTTAATCAAAATAGTAACTCTGTTACAGTTACAGTTACTTAATATGAAAAGTAACGGGTTACAGTTACTTAATATGAAAAGTAACGGGTTACAGTTACTTAATATGAAAAGTAACGTGTTACAGTTACTTAATACGAAAAGTAACGATTCACAGTTACTTTTTGAAATTTCAAGTTATAAGAAAAATTGAAATTTAGCCATCTTACCATTTTTCAAAGAAAACAAAGGTTAACGAAACATAAGCACAAACAAAATGCTGAAATTATAATTAATAATTTTTTTATTTAATTTCAATCCTGGTTCAATCAAAGAAATAGGTGTGAACGTGCCCTCTCTTTCTCTCCCCACACACACACTTTATTGTTGGTCATTGTTGTAGAACCCATTCAGGTTCAGGCAACACAAAGGGGTTTGCACTGGTCGAAACTTGCTGAACGACAACCTGCTTGAAGGAGTAACATTCGTACTTTAACAATTCTGGCTGAAAGCAGTCATCATGCCTTTAGCAGCCAAAATGGACAATGCATTTTGCTTTTTCCCTCCCAAGAAAAGCTCATATTTCGGGAATGCGAAAGTTTGGAAATGTTCCCTTCTTAGGAGTGGAATTTCAAAATAAGCATCAGACGGCCTTCGGAAAGTAACGGAAAAGTAACGCAATTTTTCGTTACTTCGTTACCGCTAAAAGTAATTAAGTTACAGTTACTTTCTGAAAAATGTAATGGCGTTACCCTACGTTACCTAAAAAAAGTCACTGTTACAAGTAACGCGTTACTCCAATCCCTGCATTTATTGATCCCAAAAAGGCTTAACTTTCCTATATGATAAAGAAGCTATCGTAACTTTGAGAATTCTCTGTTGCCATGGCAGAGGTTCAAAGTACACAATTGAAGAGTAGGTACAGGGGAAGAATCTTCATCGACTGAGAATCTGTTTGCATCAGGTATGCTTGGTGAAAATAGCGAGTCATCGCCTAAACTAGTGTGTAGAAATCAGTTTTGCCTTGGGTATCATCACATGTGGTGCATGAATTTACTATCTATGATCGAGATTCACACCAGACAATAGTCAGACGCTTGAACCGCGGAAGAAGAACCAAGGGAGAAACCGCTTTCTGATCGCCACTACTCACCTAGCAGACCTCAATACAGACACGTTCCCAGTCAATGAAGGCTTTTTTCCACTGTGCTCTTCAATTGTTGGGGTGTTGATTGTTTGTTTTGTCAAAAGCTGTTGTGGCATGTCTGTAAACTGGGCTAATACTATTTCTGTTCTAGCATTGAATTTGTGTAATTTTAAATGCAGTTTTTTATCTAAAAATTCATTTCAAACATAAATTTTATTTTAGATGCCGCTCAAAAGTTTTATGTGCGTCTATTCCAAAGAAAATATAAATGGCTGAGAATCAACAAAATAAATTATCCCGACATTGCTAAAAATCCTTTAACAGCTTTAGAAGAGTTAGTAGAAGCTGGCTTAGTAGATTCAGGTAATTTAAAGAATTTAATTATGTCTGACAAATAATAATGAAAATAACAATATATATTTTATTAGTCCTCTTGCACTATCTTTCTTTTTCTCAAATTATCAAACTTGGTAGAGGGAAACAAATATTTTTGTGCTCGAACTCCTTGATATTAAGACTGGAAATATGATTTTGAAAGAAGGTGTTCTTTGTTATTTAACCCTCACTTTCCATTTAAAAGTTAATTTTTAATAAATCCGTACATATATTTTGATCTATGCAACATATCTTTATAGGTTTGTATATTTAAGGATTGCTCAATTTTGATAATACAACTATGGAATGTAGAATATCAGTGTGTCCCACAATTGGGAGACAGAAACAAATATTTTGCTGCTTGAACTACAATAACTACAAATGTAACTTTGGCAATTGACTCCGATGAACTCTAGTACAACTTTAATCCAAACTAAAAAAGTTGTTCTAGATTATATTAGGAAAAAAATTCTTAGTTGTTATTATTATCATTATATCTTATCATGTTTGTAATGATGAAGGCTTTCACGGCCGGAACGATAAGTCAAAGAAATATCCGGGCTATTGTGCCGTGGTCCATTGAAGTTAACAGCTTCAGACGTTTTGCTTGGCATTGCAGCAAGCATCATCAGTGAGAGCGCTTACGAAGGTTCCAAGGGAAAGACTAATATATTACGAACTGTTAACTTCAAATGGACCACGGCACAAATGAAGATTTGTGCCGTGGTCCTTTTGAAGTTAACAGTTCCACAGAAGTTAACAGTTGAAGTTGAAGTTATGCCGTGACACTTTTCAGAAGATGACGATGAAGCTGCAGGGGTCAACAATGAAGCTGTTAACTTCAATGGACCACGGCACAATAGCCCGGATATTTCTTTGACTTATCATGTTTGTTCTTAATGTTGTATTATTGGCAACTATTAAGTGCAAACATTCAAATATAATTTCTATTTTACTCAAATTTTTAGTTTAATTATACAAAGTTTAAATATAACTTATTTTCTTTAGGTGCATCAGAAATCGAACTTGATACCGCTTTAGGGCTTTTATCTTTACCTGAAGCCAAAACTTTATCAAAACATTTTAACTTCAGTTCTACAAAAAGTAAAACAGAAATTAAACAAATGCTACTGAAGCACTGCAAAGAGCATAAGTCTGTATTTTTCACAAATGGTAACAATGGTGTTTCAGGAATGATGTTGAAAAAGTGAGTTTCATTTTTTAAATAAGGATTATACCTACTTTATTAAGTGTTGTTTATGAACAAATTATAACAAACAAAATATATTTGTAATTCTTACCATTTACTTATTGATTATAATTGAATTTATATAACTAAACAATGATTTAATAAATGTCAGTGAAAATAACCAATAAACCGACAATTAGAATTAATGTGTTTAATTGTAATTATTTATCATAAATAACTTATGATTATCAGATTTTAAAGTTAATATCTAAAGCTTGTTTGAAACCTGTTAATTTTCATTGCTTAGTAATTCTGTATATTTATTTCTAGATTACTTAACACTTTAGGTTAACACTTGTTGGATTTTTTTTGTTTCCTATTCTTCTTTATATTTCACATTTTAGTGGCTAAAACCTATTACGCCTTAGTAACTTAAATTTTAAATGCATTAATTTTCTGTACACTTCTAATTTTTAGAGTTCGTAATATATTAGGCCCATGCTACAGGATATCCCTTCTACCCAAGCGTCTCTTTACCAGAGTCCTCATGTTGTTCTCCCTGCCAACAATTTCAGAAGATGACGATGAAGCTGCAGGGGGTCAACAACAACAACTGTAAATATGATTAACATTTCTAATCTTTCTCTTCATCATGAGATTCATCTCCAATCGATCCCATCCAATGCAGATATTTTCGGAAATGAAAGGGCCAACAGCCTCGTCTAGCAGTCACTCAAACTCCTGTTTCTTCAAGCTCACTCATCTTGTAATATTTTCAAAGAAAAAATCTCAAATGAACTTATCCTCTTACTGGTATAAGCGACTTTTAAGGTGACAGACCACCACTATCTCTAAACCTTCAATGTGATAGAAAGTCAGGTTCCTGCCTGACGTGCCTTGCCAGTGGCCACCTTAAATAAAGAGTACAGGGTGAAAAAACCTTCATCGCATAGGAATCTATTTGCATTAGATCTGCTTGGCGAAGATAGCGAGTCATCACCTAAGCTGGTCTGAAGAAACCAGTTTTGCCTTGGTTCTTATCACGCACCGCTCAGGTTTACTATCTCTATGATTGAGTTTCACAATGTTTTCACACCAGACAATAGTCTGACGTTTGAACCGCGGAAGAAGCAAGGGAGATTCTGATCGCCACTCCTCGCCAAGCCGACCTCAATACATACAGATTCCCTGTTGATGAAGGTTTTTTCCCCCTGTACACTTCAAATGCCTTAAGTTTTCCAAATGTCTTTAAGACATATCCCATTTGTCCCAAATGCCACCAGTACCAGGACTCTCCCATTCACATCCTGGACTGTTTGGTTCTTCTTTGCTAAAATATCTACTCTTTTCCCCTTCTTGTGTTGGATATTCTTAAAGTCATCGTATTCCATGATCTAATCTCACCTCTTCAGGCTGGTGGAGCATTAGAAACACCAGCAACACATTTCTAATTCCTTATACTATTTATTTTAACAATGTATAGGGTAGTAACATGGACCAAGATAGTTTGGGAACTAAGTCTGTAAGGTGCAAGTTATTACAGCCATTCCATTCCGTTACCTTGTTGCTGGCAATTCAGTCTTTGGTTCTTCTCAATCAAACTTATACATAGGTAATTTTGTATTCACTTTCTTCAAAACCACAAAACACACTCCCACGTTGCCCACTGACCACATAAAAGTATCCACTACAATGACCCAGTTTCCCAGTGGACCAATGAGGCGACATGACCATCTCACAAGAAGTAATAAAATCATCGAAATACCGAGTAAATCAATATTATATAATATTTTTATGGTTCCTTTCTTAAAATATCGTTAATTTCTGTTTATTCTATTAAGGATTACTCTACTGCAAGTAAATAAAGGAGAACTTGTGTTTCCAGTATGCAAAAGGAATAAAGAGGCAGTCATATTTTGTGATAGAGATGAGTTAATCAGGTAAGTTTGTATTTTTAAAAATACTAATTTAGTAATAATAATTATGTAATATTGCATTTATGGTTTTGAATTCACAACGTTTATTGTCTTTATCTGTCTTTTTTTTAGATATGAAGAAGCCAGGCAACTAGAAAATGATATTTATAATGCAGTAGAATCTAAAAACTTTGAGTTGGCAAAAGAGTTGTATTTGAATGCCAGAAAGGTGTTTGAAGAACAATCTTCATGCAAGTTTTCAAAAAGGTATCATTATATCATTAAATTAACAATTCAATTCATAAATACCGTTCAAGTGGTCTAAAATAGTTACTTAAAATCTGGTTTAATACTAAGGATAGTAATATCTATATCAAATAGAACCTGAATAGAATTTAGATGGGTTTCTTTCTTTTAAATACATTTGTTCATATCGTCCGATACCGTTTTTTCTTACTAACAAACATAATAATAAATAACACAGAATACAAGCAATTTCATGAAATTCAAATAAATGTTATTAATACTTTAAACATTTTAAAAATCTCTGCAGTAAAAGTGCTATGTTTTTGTATTCATTACTACAAAATTAACACTCTACAGTATAAAAGGATACAAAAACAATATGAGAAATAGAAATGTGTGTGCTGGGTTTAAAATGAACTACCTGACTGTTGTGTAAAGACACTCTGATAAACGGTGCAGGGCCACATTCGCAGTGGCGTGCTCATACCAGAAGCCTCCGGATGGCCTGCGATAGGCTTCCTTCATTCACGTAAGTCGTACCGCATACAGGACACGGGTGACTTGTCGTACGTCTTCGGCCTGTGGGGGTTACAACGTGCAGAGAAGAAGCTATAACAAAGATATTTCTCTTCTCAATTTAAATGCATTTCATCTAATACGTTTTTAAACACTTGCTTTATTTTATATGTCAGGGGATAACATGCTTTTGATAGTGAAAGAAAATGAGCACTCACTATTAAGTCTTCAATTTTTATGATATCCATAAAATGATATGCCTTCATAGATGTAGGTCATTCGAAAAAATATATGATACAGTAATTTCATTTTATAGAATGAAAGTTTTTTATTTAACAAACTCTTCAAAGTTAATTAACTCTTATGTCACAGAGGTTATCTTCACAAGTTTTTTTGTTGTCTAGCCATCCTATAAGCTGGTCATATAGAAAAACTATATGACCCTGTGTGTATGTTAATCTGTCATTCAACTAAAGTACAATCTATAACCCATATTGAGCCCTCTAGTGAGATATTAATTTTAGTATACTTTTTGTTTGAATTTGTGTTTTTACTTTCATGTTTTTACTTTCAATTTCCTAATATGACATATTAGGTAATTAAAGTATTCTGATGGGTTCAAAAATCCGAAATGGAGATTTTGCAATTTCTACACGTTTTGGAAGATGCTGATTTCTTGAAAAAGTTGTTTTTAAACGTTGAACTGTATGTTTGTCTGGCTGAAACCACTCAACAGCTCGAGCTAAAAGAGCTATCTATGGCTATGTCCTGACTACGCCACAAAGGCAACAAAACTTGGCGACTTGGCAGAGTCAACCACCGTGCTATTGCATTGCTTGGCGCGCTTGGCGGTCGCCAAATTTTGTTGCGTTTGTTGTCGTAGTGAGGACATGGCCTATGGAGTTCAAATTTGGTACAGACACGAGATTCCAGTACCTGTAGGATGTCATAGTAAGGTTTTTAAGAAAATCGTGCATGCCCTAAAGGTAGATGTCATAGAACTTTTTAGGCTTCAAAGTTATAGAAATTACCTTATAGTGTGTATAATTACTTTTAAATATATTGATTTATTAAGCGGTAATTGAAAGTCATGCAGTGTGTCACA
The DNA here is from genome assembly GCA_019343175.1 of Oedothorax gibbosus. Classification (NCBI taxonomy): domain Eukaryota; kingdom Metazoa; phylum Arthropoda; class Arachnida; order Araneae; family Linyphiidae; genus Oedothorax; species Oedothorax gibbosus. Next base: position 14,491,929 of record CM033276.1, on the reverse strand, counting down.
TCCCTAGTAGGTATTTTATTAATAAATCTAAATACAATATGTCCCATGGCTAAAGCCCCAGGCTTGTGTGTGTTTTATCAATTTTGTATACCGGGTGGTTATAAAATAATGCTCGCTATTCGGAGAGGTCTGTAGCTTGAATGAATAATCCGAATGCAACAAACTTCGAGACACTTACTAATCAAGAAGGGGGATAAAGAATGGAATCATAAAAAAAACACCATCGTCTCTTGACCAGGGTTCTAAATTATGAGGCGTAATTGGCTGTGTTAAAGCTCCTAAAGGAGGCTAGAAATAGGCAGCCGGAATCGATTACATTACATTAAAAAAGAAATAGTTACAATAATCACCAACAGATGGCGCTGCCAATGCAAATACAATATTGTAAGCATTGGCAAAACCAAGAAGCGGTCATTCTTGCATTAATGTAATGTAATCAATTCCGGCTGCCTATTTCTAGCCTCCTTTAGGAGCTTTAACACAGCCAATTACGCCTCGTAATTTAGAACCCTGGTCAAGAGACGAGGGTGTTTTTTTTTATGATTCCATTCTTTTTCCCCCTTCTAGATTAGTAACTATCTCAAAGTTTGTTGCATTTGGATTATTCATTCAAGCTACAGACCTCTCCGAATAGCGAGCGTTATTTCATAACCACCCGGTACTTATTTCTCCTTAAGTTTTCTTTAGCACATGTAAATTTATGTGATTAAAACTTTATATTTTGATTTTATATCAGGTCTTCATCACTGCCTCCTTTTCTTAAAAGGTACACATCTTTCCATGTGTACATCAGGTGCATGACCCAAGGCGTAGAGGCATTGCAAAGACTGAGGCAGTATGATGAAGCCGTAACATTGCTTAAAATGTTACTGAAGCAAAAAGTTTGTAACTCCTTCACTGACATTAGTTTTTAATCATTATTGATATTTTTATACGAGTTAAGTTTACTTAAGTTTTAAATATTCATTGATGATTGGTATTGGGTTTGGTTTTATATCAAAGTGTATTTTCCCTTCTAGCTTTTTCTTTAAATGCATTAAGTTTGCAAATTGCAAACTGTTTAATTTTTGCAAGTGTTGTTTAATTTATATTTTTGTTCTTTGATTGATCCAGTCTATTTTCTTCTTTAATGTCTTTACATTTTGAAAAATCAAAGCAAAGTATATTGCTGTATGTATTCTAATTATTTTTAATCCCATAATTTTTTTAAAAGAGTTAAAATGCAAAAATATTAGAAAATCATTCCATTAATATTTTTTTAATGTAATTTTATCACATTTTTTAGACATATTGTCAAGACTACAAAGGAAGGTGGTATGATCGATTAGCCCTAAACTTAGAACAGCATTTAAAAAAACGTGAAGGTGTAAGTAAACTATTTTCTATATTACATTACTTCAACCCAATGTTACAACTCAAAAATAAATGCTTCTTATGAGAGCACTTCAACTCAAACAGGTCAATCTTTCTTACAACTCACTTTTTAAAGTTTACATTGCATATTTAAAGTAACCAATCCCATTATGAAGAAGTCAAGAAATCTGTCAAAATAAAATGATTTTTTTTCTTATATAATCATTGCAAAACTATTTTTTTTTTGGCAAAATTTGCATTGCTACTAGACATTGAAACTTATATTAATGTTGTTTACTAGATTTTGTAACATAGAATGCTGTATTTTAAAAATAATAATAAAAATAACAACCAAGATGAAAATTATGGCTATATTTTTTGAAAAAAAAAAAGGCAGCTTGGATACATGAGACTTTGAGGATAAATTTAAAAATCTGTTAGAATTTTTGTTCATTATTTTCAAGGTCCTTAAAAGGACATTCTAATTTTTCTATCTCATTCAAAAGGCAACTCTTTATAATTTTCTTTGATTGTTTATTTTATATGCTTGATTTAGGCTATCAAAGCAATCAAACAAGGACTAAAAGATGAGAATGTGAGAGTCGGACATCGATACTCCTTACTAACTCGAGCCCTGCGAATAACTAAATCTTTTGATGAAGAAGATGAGTTTAAAAAACAGATAATAGAAGAGTCAAAAGTTATGGAAGCTCCAAAAGTGAGTCAAATGACAAATTTATTGGAACATATACATACTATTTTAATGAGCTGCTGTTGTTATAGTCTAAAGTTATAGAAGTTCGGAAGGGAGTCAAATGACAAATTTATTGGACCTATTATTATAATGTATACTATTTTAATGAGTTGCTGTTTGTTTTATATAGTTAAAAGTAGGTAGATTGTTCTTAGATTTATATAACTTTCTTGCAATGTCTTGTGTTTAATTTCTTATTCTTTGCCAAGAACATATAGCTTAAGGGTTTGTATTTTTCTGTTTTAAATTTAGTCCTTGTTTCAAATACATTAAAGTAAAAATTCAGTTTGTGTAGTTCAACAAATGCAAATTCACAAGTCTAATTATATCTAGCTCCGAAGTAGATTTTTTATTCTAAACTGCATTCTTATTCAAACAGTTTTAAAAGAAAGCATAATAAAGTTGTTGTTGCTGTCACGTCCATGATATGAGCAAATATTAGATAGGTCCGAAGCTGTCGTAGACAGATTTTGAAACTTCAACTACTTCTTCTGAGAAAATTAAAACTTCTGGTTCTTCAATGCTCATGCTAATCTTGAAGAGCCTGGATTGAATTGCTGGGCAGCCAAAGGTATGTTGCGAGGACAGTTGGACACCAGGACAGTTTGGGCAGTGTGTTGAATAGCTTCTTTGTCCTTCAGTTGAGATTATCATTCCTTTTAATCATTCCTTTCGCTTTGTTCCCAGTCTGGCTATTATTGGAGCTATTGTTAGCTTCAATAATAGCGAGACTGCAAACAAATGAAACATAATGAAGTGAATAAGAAAATTAACTAGAGTATTATTAACTAAAAACTATTTGCGCTAATCCTTTCTTCTATAAAGAAAGCTCACCAAAGAAAACCTATAAAATACTGTTATAAATCCTAAACCTACTCTGACAAACTTCTACTGAATCTCTAACGTCCACACTATGACTATGACTTTCTTAGTGGGGGGCAAGTTCGCCAAGCACTGCGACCTCAGGTCTATTGTACTCAACCCCAGAAATGATACAGGCACAAGAGACACACAAAGAAAGAGACGACACAAACACAAAGACAAATAACAACATTTATTGACAAACACAAACATCCATGCCTTACCGGGATTCGAACCCGAACCCAGAAGCTCTTAATGCTAGCTCCCTAGCCGTTGTGCCGCCGGGTCGGCAAACGTCCACACTAAAATTGTGATTCTTTTAGGTTACCATTCAGGGCCGTCTCTGCCCACGCTCAATTCTCGGTCGAAGACATGTCTTTGTGTCCTCAGGTGTTTCTGCGGAAAATGAAGATGATGTTACTGTTCTGGGTGTTGAAGAAGTGGCACTGGAGCATTATAAACAGCAGGGATATACTGAAGGTATAGTGTTAGGATGAAAGTATTTTGAAAGTTTCTTTTGTAATTGATTACTTATTTTGTTAATAGTTAATTCTCAATATTTTTTGTAATTTTTTAAAATATAGTGTGAAAAAGGCACGTTTAAATGTTTGTTTCTCTAGATAGTTTACTTCTTAACTTGTAAAGTTTAAAATATAAGTTAAATTCTTAAAATTGATTAAATTAAAAGTTATTGTAATGATAAATTTGTTTGCTTAATCCCTTCATTCTCAGGCTTAATTTCTTGAGTAAGAGCCTACAGACCAGACTGTGGAAGCTGTTGCTGCAGCTGTTTACTGTAGAGTGGATGACATACACAGTGTATGTTCTGGTCATTGATGATCAAATTGAGAGGATGTACCCTGCGTATATGTCCTAAGGGGTTAAAACCCAGAAATTTATTAAAATTAACATCAATAAGATATCTCTCTCCTTTGTATGATTTATAAGTGTTTGGTTATTTGTTTAATTAAGACATTGATTGATTGTAGTAAGTGCCATTTTTAAAAATAATAAAATTATACTCTTATTAATAATATAATAAATAACATACAAAATATATCGATATTTAGGCATATTATATTTTCTAAATTATTTAAATTGAAAATACTTCATACTTATCTACATCATTATGATTTTTTTAATTGTTTATAAAATCATTTTGAAATATAGTAAAAAGTTAAAATTCCACACTAATTGCTTGAATCCCCTGTTAGAATTGTGGAATTTTGTTTCAAGTAATTATGAGTTTTTAAAAAAAATTGCAAAATGGACCTAATAAACATAATTATTTTATTAATAAAATATGAAACTTAATATTTATTTTTAGCCATCTGATTGAACATTTTTGTATGGGGTTGTTTCACAGAGGATCCGGCAATAGCTCTGCGGTTTTGTTTTCATGTCTCTCGAATTACTGTTGTTTTGGTATTCAGGAGTGAGTTTTCCACGAGAATATTTTAGTTGTTAATTTTTTTAAATTCCAACTTCTTTCAATGCAAGTTTTCCTTGATAAATGATTAAAACAACCAACAGCACAGCAAGAAGTTGTAATTTTAAAAAATAACATTTAAAATAACTTATTCTTAGAAAACTCAATTTCGAATATCAACAAAAGTAATTCAAGAGACATGAAAACAAAACCGCAGAGCTATTGCCAGATCCCCTGTGAAACAACCCCATTGTATTATACTGTGCCAATAACTGTGTGTGATAAAAAATAGTGAACTCTTTTAGGTATTCATGGTGAAGGTTCTACATTTCAATCCCTATATGCTCTACTATTTTGGGACATTATTTATGATGACACTATTCCTGATGTCTTCATTAGTCCCTATCAGACACATCCTTTGGATTTGAATTCACAGACATTTTTCCCAAGTAGAAAAGATCAGATTATGAATCATCTGAAACATTTAAGGCAGTGTGATAATGAAGTAATTGACCATTTCTCATTTCAATTTTAACTAATTTCATTTTTATAACTATATTAACCCTTTGAGGGATACGCGAATTAGCTGAAGTGTAAACTTGCTTGCTTCCATTGCATAATATTAAAATGTAAATTTTTGACTGAAAATTTAATTTCTTTAAATTTTTTCAAATTGTATTTATGTAGCAGATGACTTCTGAGGATTCTTCCATAATTTAAATTTTATGTATGTAAAATAAGTCGACAGGGAAAATTGGATGTAGTAAAGACTCTTTTATTTAACAGTTAGACATCAGGAGAAGTTTGATTTGTTGTCTGCAGTCGACGAGAGAGTGTGACCAAATGCTCACAAAAATGGTGAAAAATCTCGAGCCCCGCTCCACTGACCAATCAGAGTCATGAGAAAGTTTGAAAGATCAACTTTAAAAATGTGATGACTAAACAGTTTCTGTGGGAACGATTGATCTAGGCGACTGTTTGTCGCCGACAGGCTGTGGTTGGGATGTTGAAGTACTAAGTGATATTAAAGATATATGAAAAAGATAATTTAAGTTATTAAGTTTAAGTGGGGTTAAAAATATAAGATTAATATAAGATTTATTTTGAGGGGGTTAAGTTATAATATATATCATGTATTTTTAAAAATTATGTGTGTTGGTGGAATACCTCACAGTCAGGTGATGCGTTTGTACGTCAGTATACCTCAGAGGGTTAAAAGATTATTGGATATCTACAGTTACCACATTATAGTTATTTGAGTAGGGTTAAAGGCACATAACATTCATGTACGTAACATTAATTTTTTTATTTAATTTTTCTGTTCAATAAATGCTTGTATAATACTTTTTATATTTAAATTAATTTTTTTAAAAACTTGTTGCAATGTTTAGGAACTTAAAGACATTGTTAAAAGTACTTGGGAGGCTCATCACGGAAAAGCATCTTTAGTCTCTTGGGATCGTTTCACCGATTTACAGCATGTCCAAGTAAATCTTCTAAATTTGTTCATTGTTTTGTTCCAATTATAACTTGTATGTTCAAAATATGTCCTAAAACTTGTTCCAATTATAACTTGATTTGAAATGGACTGCATGATGGTTGGTGCATTATTTTTCTTAGTTAAATTTTTAAATAAACAGGTTGATAAATTGTAATTTTCTCAAGACTGGTGATTGGGTGTAGAAGCTGTTAAATTGTGGGTTAAATAAATACTTATGAACTATTTTTGTTTAAAATCTATTTTAGTTCAAATACATGGTTTAGGAATTCCTGAAATAGTCAAATATACAAGTTAAGAATCGTAAGTGTGTATTAGTTTATTGTTTCGAGTTTTAAGGTCCTAAAATATCCTTATTTTGCATAAAAGAAATTAATACCTTTTATATTTGTCAATTCTTCTAATACTAATTTTATAAGTTGAATAGAATCCACATATATATAATCTTATTTTAAAAAAATAATTTTTTTAATTAGTAACTGTGATCAAAATTTGAATATATATATATATAATATATATATATATATATATATAATATATATATATATATATATATATATATATATATATATACTAGCAAATTTATACCCGTTCTTCGCACGGAATAAAAAAATATATCAAATAGATTCCAAATATGTGTACCATATACCCTGTTATAGGAGCATAAACTTATTGTTGTTTCCGCTCGTTATAAATATAAAATCCCGTTTCATTGCCTTAAAATTCCAAAATGAAAAATACGCTATAAAATGCACTCATAAATGTCATCACCATTCCCTCATAAATACATAAAACCTTTTAGCTCATTTGGCGCGTTTTGGGAAATAATTTGGCGAGAAAATAGATATAGCTACCCACACCCATTATACAGTTCTAACACAATGACCTTCGAACAACCGACCAGCTTATAAATTATTTATAAAAGAAATTGCCTATTTGGCGAATTTTAGTTAATAATTTGGCGAGTTTGGCAACGTATTTGGCGAAAAAATAAAGACATGAAACACTAATAGCTCTAGTGCGATGGCCTTTATTAACCATCATAGTTCAGTAATAGCTTAACTATACATTTATTGCTTAAATATGCATACATGCAGTCAACAGAAAAATCAATGAAAAAATCAAATAAACCCACAATAAAATCCGGGAATGAAGACTGGCGGAATTACGTCACTTGAAACATGTCAATTATTTTTCAAATAATGAATTAAATTTTTATAAAGTAATGGCAAAAGAATAAAATAAACATTTTGAATTTTAAATGTTTTGTTAAAAGTTTTATTTAATTTTTTTCAGCCGATGGCATCAGGAAAGAGAAAAAATGATCGGATTTGAGCGAAAGTGGTGTATTTTTTTCAGAAAATTCGAATTTTCTTCAAAAATGGAACAAATATGAAAAAAACTAAGCCTCAGGTGCACACGTTAGTATTAAAGGGAATCTATCTTAAAAATTTCGAATTTCTGAGGGCAGTATAAGTAGGTCTTTTACGATCCGATAACAGACACACAGACAGACAGACTCTTTCTTTTATTATATATATATATATATATATATATATATATATATATATATATATATATATATATATATATATATATATATATATATATATATATATATTATATATATATATATATATATATATATATATATTATATATATATATATATATATATATATATATATAAATGCATGTTATATTTATTCCAGGGTTTGGCATGTTGTTTCGGAAGTACTATTCTTAGCGGGATTTGTGAGAGACTTGCAAAGGATTTTCGATTTACCAGAAGTGGTGTACCTGATTTAGTGGTCTGGAACCCTGAAACTTTGTGTGTAAAGGTAAAAATATACATGATGCTTTGATTAATACATATTTTTAAAAGCTTATTCGATTTCTTCTTTGTTGCTTAAATTAATTATAATACAAAGTGGTTTAGTTTGCAGTTTAATAAGTGTGATTTAATACTGTATTAAGTGAGATATTTATGTGTTTACCAAAATTTTTTTAACTTTAAATATCCTTTAAATGCCTTACCTTTAAATTATTGTTTAAATTTTCTCCAAATTATTTTTTTACAGTTACTATTATTTTAATTTGCAGTATTTATAAAATAAATTTACTAAACTTGCACTCAGTCTGGTATAAATATAGAAAAATACATTACACAAAAAGTTGCTCTAATGGATGTTAAATGATATTCTTTCCATAAAAAACAGTGGTAATTATAAGAAATATATTAATCTATCTAAATTTATATGCATTTCTTAGATCTATTTAATACAAACCATATTTTTACAGATTACTTTTTTAATGACTGTTTCCAAAAATTTAAGCATTTGAATGAAGTAATAATTTATTTAACTATATTTAGTATGGAAAATAAAGTGTATATCCCTTTAATAAAATTATATCTAGAGTACATTAACTTTGACTACAAGCATTAATATTTATTTTTAAAAAAAAAAACTATTATTTTTAGTTTTGTTTTATTTGTGTTTCTGAACCTGTTTTAAAGATGTAAAACTTAAAAGCAAAATTCAAGATATTATGTTTTACTTTTGAATTCTTTATTTTCATAGATTGTGGAAGTGAAGGGACCAGGTGATAAACTGTCTTCCAAGCAAATTCTGTGGCTTGATCACTTGATCAAACTTGGAGCAGATGCAGAGGTGTGCTTGGTTGAAGGCAAGTATCTATAGCAATGCAGATTTATGTTTGTTTGATTAAATTATATTACTTTTATTTATTTATTATATTCTGTCTCCAAAGCAAAAAGATACTATCGAGATTGTTATTTTAAATCAAACTATTAGCCATACTAGTTACACATATAGAATAATATATAATTTATAAGTAAGTTTAGATTTGCAATACTTTTAGGAAGTCTAATATCTAAAATATTTGTATATGAAGTCAAATGTTTATGCAAAACTTTTTTTATTTTGTGGTCCACATTTTATTCGTCTGGTCTAAAAATAATAATGCTTTTGTGCAACAATCTCAGATTTATAGAAACACTTATTCAAAACATTGAACACCTGCGATGTGTCATTAAACTTTAACAAATGCATTGAATAGCATATTATACTTTTACACTTTTACTTTGTGCATTTTATTTATAACTATATAGGGTAACGAGTACAGTGATTGGCCCCCCTCACAGTGATTGGCCCCCTCATTCATTATTGAAAATAATAAGAGCTCAAATAATTAAAGCCCAAAATGTTGTTGCCAACATGACAAACGTTAATGGCGGGAATTTTAAAAACATTTGTCACACCTATTTTGAGCTTTAACATCTTATTATTTTCAATAATGAATGAGGGGCCAATCACTGTACTCGTTACCCTATATACAAATGCCCTTTGACAGTTATTTGAATGCGGAAAAACTGTGTCTACAAAGTTAAAATATGACCCCTTTTATTTGGGTAGTAAATTATAATGTGCTTTTTTAATTTTCTTTGCATAATTTTTTTGTGTTCTCTGGGACCCCTTGGCAGCCGATGTATTTCTTAGTGAAATAAAGTTTTTCTTCTTGTTCATATAAACAAAGGGAAGTCCCTCTGAAGAACACTAAATGACTGTGGTTCTGAACCATCAACACAGAGATCAAATAATTTTGTTGAACTTGAGACAAAAATTGGTTCAAGTGAGTTTGGACTCGTTGGGTTTTGCTCATGAGCTTCTTATAGTATTCAGATTTTAGTGATTCGCCCTTTTCTAGAAATATATATAGGGTAACGAGTACAGTGATTGGCCCCTCATTCATTATTGAAAATAATAAGATGTTAAAGCCCAAAATGTTGTTGCCAACATGACAAACGTTAATGGCGGGAATTTTAAAAACCTTTGTCACACCTATTTTGGGCTTTAACATCTTATTATTTTCAATAATGAATGAGGGGCCAATCACTGTGAGGGGGGCCAATCACTGTACTCGTTACCCTATATACAAATGCCCTTTGACAGTTATTTGAATGCGGAAAAATTGTGTCTACAAAGTTAAAATATTACCCCTTTTATTTGGGTAGTAAATTATAATGTGCTTTTTTAATTTTCTTTGCATAATTTTTTTGTGTCTCTGGGACCCCTTGGCAGCCGATGTATTTCTTAGTGAAATAAAGTTTTTCTTCTTGTTCATATAAACAAAGGGAAGTCCCTCTGAAGAACACTAAATGACTGTGGTTCTGAACCATCAACACAGAGATCAAATAATTTTGTTGAACTTGAGACAAAAATTGGTTCAAGTGAGTTTGGACTCGTTGGGTTTTGCTCATGAGCTTCTTATAGTATTCAGATTTTAGTGATTCGCCCTTTTCTAGAAATATATATAGGGTAACGAGTACAGTGATTGGCCCCTCATTCATTATTGAAAATAATAAGATGTTAAAGCCCAAAATGTTGTTGCCAACATGACAAACGTTAATGGCGGGAATTTTAAAAACCTTTGTCACACCTATTTTGGGCTTTAACATCTTATTATTTTCAATAATGAATGAGGGGCCAATCACTGTGATGGGGGCCAATCACTGTACTCGTTACCCTATGTGGTTGAGCAAATTCTTCTGTTTTATTTTGTTAAGAAATTATAGTCTTGTGATAAGGAATTATTTTAATGCATTTGTTTTTAAGATAGATTGTAGTGATTGCTTTACACTTTTTAATTGATTTTATTTGGTCCGATTTTAATTTTTAACTCCCCGATTTTTTCAGCTGTTGCATCGAAAAAGCTTTGGAAATGACGTCAACATAACAACAAAAACGTATTGTATTTTTTTATATTTATAAATAAGAGTTTTAATAAATTGTTTTATAAAAAGTAGTATTTTTTTTAATAATAGAAAAATTTAACGAAATGAAGCAGTAACGTTTTTATTCAACCGATTACATGATAAAATGAAATTTACTTTTATTACACATTTTAAATCACAATGAATATTTTTGGAAAATATTATTTGGATTGGTTTTATGAATATTAATTAAGTTGAGCATGTTGTAATTATAATTTTAATTATTTATATATCTCTTCCCCCATTTAAACGCATTTACCTCCAAATATACTTAATATTATATTATTCTTTTAAATATATGAACTTTCATGTGTGGTTTTGGGGTAAATTTATTGATATTTTACTTAATTAGCAATCAAATACTACTATCAGGAACCTATTTTTCTAGATGTTGACTTTATTTGCAAGAAACAACTAGCCGAAATATAAGACAGATGAAGATCATAATATAGAATAATTTTATGTAGAAAATATTAAATTAGACGAAAGACGAATTTTAAAAAACTTAATGTTAACTTTTTTATACGAAAATGAAAGTGTTAATGGCATTTGCAAAGTCCTTGTTAAGTGTTAAATTAATTTTGGTCAAAACCATTCAGTTCTTATCATATGTGAATTAAACAATTAACCATTAAATGCAGCAATCATAAGGCTAAAATAAACCATTAAAATAGTGTTTAGACTTGTATACTTCGTTTAGTGAAAAAGTGTTAGTTTTGTATTTGTTTCTTTTTCTTATTCAATAAGATTTTTACTTTTACACTGCCAAACTTTGTCAAATAGGAATTTTTCACTTGCAGTCCTATATCTTTGTCAAATAGGAATTTTTCACTTGCAGTCCTATATCTTTGTCAAATAGGAATTTTTCACTTGCAGTCCTATATCTTTGTCAAATAGAATTTTCACTGCAGCCCTTATCTTGCAATAGGAATTTTTCACTTGCAGTCCTATATCTTTGTCAAATAGGAATTTTTCACTTGCAGTCCTATATCTTTGTCAAAGGGGAATTTTTCACTTGCAGTCCTATATCTTTGTCAAAGGGGAATTTTTCACTTGCAGTCCTATATCTTTGTCAAAGGGGAATTTTTCACTTGCAGTCCTATATCTTTGTCAAAGGGGAATTTTTCACTTGCAGTCCAAGTCAATATAGTCCACACCTTAAGGGAGGGAAATTACATAGTTTAAAATCACGGCGTATCAAAGGAAGTTTTGTGTAAGTAAAAAAGGCTCCACTTGCGTTGCAACACATAAGTACTGAAGCTAAATTTATTTTTTTTAAGGCAGTGATAACAAAAATTAATGAACTTGATTAACAGAATTTGCCTGCCTCTTGATAAACCGCGAACTTCCGCAGTTGTATTTCCTTTTCCTGTAAAACAACTTATAATTTGTGAATACTTTGAATCGGGGATTGGAGCAACGCGTTACTTGTAACAGTTACTTTTTTCAGGTAACGCCTTTAGATTTTTCCGAAAATAACTGTATTTCAGTTACTTTTAGTGGTAACGAAAAATTTCGTTACTTTTCTATTACTTCTCACGCCGATTTTCACGGATATTTTCAGCACAGTTCGGTTTAAATTTAATTATTTGAAATTTAACTTTTATCAACGCTGAATTTTCGTTCTTAACTTTTTCAGGTTCGCCCTATTTATTTAGTCTTGGTTCTCTTTGAAAAACGGTAAGATGGCTAAATTTAAATTTTTCTTGAAATTTCTAAAAGTAACTGTTACAGAATTACTTTTCATATTAAGGGGGCGATACATGTAACCACCTGAATTTTGATCGTTTTTCAGAGACTTTATTAAAAGGCAAGAAATACATGAATCGTTTTCAAATTCAGTATGTTTATACATTATATATTAAAATACAAAAATTAGATTTTTTTTTGTTTTAGTTTTTTCAAAATGGCCGCCGTAGTAACTAATCTTCTGAAACCTTCGGGATAAAAGTATCAATCGGCGGTCGTTCTAACTACTCCAAAATTTATCTGCAATCAAAAATTTTTATTTGAAAATGTTCATAAAACTTACATCTTCTATTTAAACCAATAAAAAATCAAAAAAGTTTTTAAAAAATTGGAAATCGGCAAGCCTCAGAATTAAAAAGTTCGATTTTTTTTACCCTTTTTTCAAAGGTTCTTGGGTAAAAAAAACTGTAATTTTTTTTAAAAAATGGGGGATTTTTGTGGTTCAACTAGAAGAGAAGACGTATACCAAATTTTATAAGGATCGATTGCGAAATTTTGAGTTATCTTGCCCGCCAATTTAAAAAAAAAAAGTAGTTTTGAGATAAACGTGCTTAATGTTAGAGTTAGACAAAGCCCTCAAGCTCCGAGTGGAGGTGTAGCATCATTTAAATGAGTTTTTAATCAATAAACAATGCGAATTTCATTCTAAAAATTTGCAGACATATTTTTAAATTGTTATTATCGATTTTTACATGGATCTCCTCCCCCCCCCTACTTCTTAAAAGTAACTTTCCAATCTCTGCTTTGAATAATTTAATAGTGGAAAAAGATAGCAGCTTTAAGTGATCTCCCAACATTTCATCTAAGACAGCATCAGTGACAGTAAGTGAGCATCCACTTATAGGTTTGCTTTGTTTAAGAGGAAGCGTTTCGTTATCTAACGAACTGCCCTCTACAGTCAATAATAGAGATTTTCTGGCCCAAAAATCCAACCAGAAACAAAAGACTATCCTCAGATTGTATTAAAGTCTTTTTTTTATAAAAATGTTATATGTAAGTACGATTAATTTATAAAAATAAAATAAATTGTGTCGCCATCTGTTGGCCGCGATCAGTCAGCAATGTTTTTTTTTCAGAATTATAACTTATTTTGCCGTTAAATTCTACTTAAAAAAATTAAAATAAACATTTTCCCCCCTTTTGCTGTCATGGAGTTTTAATTACTTATTCTGAAAATGCGTTGTTATGGCCTAACTAACTGAACGTCTGTCAAACCATTGCTTTCCTGAGAAATTACGGCAATATATTTGCTGACAATAGTGCCTATATCAATTATAGCAACTGTTTGAAATTGAATCGGCAATGTTAGTTTTGCTTTTCAAGATAGCAATTCAAAACTTTTAAATATTACTCTATCCCGATATAGATAATATTTTATTTTAATATTAAATGGATTATTAACCTAAGTAAAAGTCTATCAGCGTGGCCAAGTGGTAGAGCACGGGATTCATAATCGGAAGGTTCGGGGTTCGAGACCGCTTGCCCTCTCAATTAATTTCTTTATTTCTCGATTTGATTTATGTTTCGCTAAAAAATATATATATATATTTGAGTTTACGTGATGTTCTAGAACCTTCTAGAATGTTCTGTAGCTGTATATAAGTTCTGTAAATAGTTATTTGACTCATTTAGTGAGTCAATGAGTTGGGAGGAGTTTGGATGCTGAGACGCTCCCGCCTGCTACGTAATTTGGGAGTGGCGTAAGCATTGTTTCTCAATTGAGATCCGTTTATAACAATTTCTCATATTTTTAATGGTAGAAATATATTTATCCTATCAGTATTAAAACATATGTATAATTCAGAATAAGTAAAATAAATCATATCAGTATAAATTGCATATTTTTAACAACAATGCGACAGTGTTTGTCGAATCGCTCTGATATCACAAAATAATGGCTTATCAGTATTGCACCTTGTTTTTATCGAATCGCATGTATTATCTGGCTGAACCGTCTGCATATTAATTACGAACTAAAAAAAAATCCCTAGTCAACTTTTGAACGCCGATAAGTAACATTGTCAAACAGTGTTTTTTAAATCGTAGAACATGTCTATAAATCCGCCTAAGCGTTTTTTAAAATCAAGTTTGAGCGAAGATGACGCTGCGAAACTTCCCGGTGATGTGTGGCAGATAAGTGCACCGTCCAAGAATAGTCTTTTCTGGTCTCTGATATTATCTTACGTCATCGCATTTAGAAGAACCGATGTATGGACAAGAGGGTATGAGCTACTACTTGGAAATAGTCCCGAAAGGGCGTATGTGATGAAAAAGAAGAATATAAATACAATACCGGACCAAAATCATTTAAAAAATCAAGTACTAGGATTCAATCCATTTTTAAGCAGGTTTCCGTTCAATGAAGAAATGAAGAAAGTTCTTCGGGTGTTTGATTTGAGACTAAATAGGTATGGAAATGACATGAAATCAAGAAACGATCAATGGGATAATGCATTCAAATTAAAAGCTGCTGCAAAAATGCTTGAATGTCAGATAATTCTTATAACAATTAATAATTATAGAACAACGGATGTAACTTATTATGGTGAGACTTCAAGCAATAAAATTCCAAAGCTTATAATTTTTCTTAAAAAAGGAGTTCTGAAAGATGACAAATTGGTTGATGCGTATGCTTTTGGTATGAGTTTGGAACATTCTGCTGGCCATAGACTGAAAGCTTTAGAACATGTTTTGAAAAAAACTGACATTGATGTTGCCCAAATTCGACAGATTAAAGCAAGTTTCCCAATTAACGAAGATTTTTTGCAATTTATTTTAAATAGTGAATGGAACCACATTATACCAATCATCTACAAGTCTCCGTACATAGCCTGGAAGCTTGCTGATGCCGGTTTCAATACAGATCCCTGTGCACGAGAACGTGGTCTTTCGGCGTTCGCATATTGCCTGGGAAAGGGAAATACGCGTTTTTTGCAAATCCTTTACAACTATGCAGTAAATAACTTTCATAAATCTGATGGTTCTCTCAGAAACCCAAGTGAAAATGTTCTAGAATGCCTGAAGAACGTTTATGATTCAATCAAGCAGGATCGTGCAAATTCACACGATTTTTCTAATCTAGGAAATAGGAAATGTGTTGCTTTGAAAACATACCATGAAATTTTATTTTTTAATGAATATCAGACACTTTGTGTTAAAAACTTGTATGATATCTTACCTAACTCTAAACACATTGCCCCTTATACTATTATTTCTGTACTACGTGACTATTCTAAACATTTCCACTGTCAAGATATTGCCACTAACTTTGAGAATCACATCAAATATAGCTATTATTATGAAAATGTTGACAATTTTACGTGTCTTATGTTTTTTGATAGAATATTATCACTTAACCCTGACATAAATCCCTCTAATTTTAAAGATACAGTGTCAAACTTGTTTATGACTATTTTAAGTTACAAAATTTTTCCAATTTGCGAACATGGCAACAATTGTTCAATTTGCCAGCTTACTATTGATAATTGTCCTCTTCGTTTTGTTTCTTACAATCAAAGGAATAAATTCAAAGAATTTGGAGAGCAGTATTTAGTGGAATTACAAACCGATAAAAGTGATAGCTTTTCTGTCGATACTAATAAAAAGTTAATTCATGTTAGACAAAGTTTAAGTGATCTTCCAGAAATAACTGATGAATTTTTGATCAGAAGGCTTGAAAAGTATTTAAAATCAGCTACTAAAGTGTCTCTTGATACAGATGGAGTAAAAGGATTATTGACAATCGAAAGGGCCTTGCAAGTTATAGGCGAGACCTTAAGTATCTCTCGTGAAGGTATTATTGCTCATTTAGTGAATTCTTGTCTTGCAGATGGTATTGCACATAATATTCATAAAATTAGGAACGACTGCTTATCACACTATCGACCTAACATACTGTATGGAAGAATTCATTTGGACACTGACATTGAAAGGTTCAAACGTCTACAGGAGGCCTTAAAGGTCATCCACAATAGGTTAAAACCCGTTTATCTAAGTCAGGATTATAGAACGGCAGACACCTTAATCAGAAAATCGGAGATAGATTGTAAAATTTATTGTAGTAATACATATCGAAATGTTTTAAAGCAAAGAGAACTCTTTCAAACTAAAAGAAAAAATCAATGTTCAGCCTATGGAGGAGAATACAGATCGCTTTATGTAAATATATTGAATACTATGCAAGAATTTATTGAGAAAAGTGAATACGAAAAATTAAATGAAAAGAGCCAAAAATCAAATGATATTAACAGCACAAAATCAAATAATAACAACAAAAAATCAAATGGTAAAAGCAAAGAATCAAATGCTGACGTCAAAAAATCAAATGAAAACAGAAAAAATATATCGGCATTAAAATTTCTTCTACCATTTGTACAGTACGAACAGGATGTTACTTTAGCCAATGAGCTTTCCAGTTGTGTTGAAGCCCTAGAGATTTTGCTCGTTTCAGATGAAGAAAACCAAGATCAGCGTAAATGTGCTCTGCAGAATATTTCGAAACAAAAAAACATACTTACTGACAGTGTTCCCAACAGTGAATTAACCAATCAGAACTTTTCAGAATTTGATAAATATTTAAACGATGTAAAAAACTACAAGTGGTTCTCCAATCAGGAAGTACAAGATATTGCAGATAAAGTTAAGGTACACCTTGAAAGATCTAAGAAGACCAAAGAAGACCTGAAAGAACAATTAAAAAAAAGTACCCCTCCTTCTGAAAAAGACGCGAAAAAGTTAATAGATCATATACTCATTAGCACCAAAACAAAAGAAACACTACTAGAAAAATTAAAGACCAATCCAACGAATGCTTTGAAATATTTAGAAAGCATAAAAGACTTGGCCATCTTCAAAGATATGGATACATTATCCGTCTTCTCAACGAAGGAAGAGGGGCTAAATTTATTGCTAAGACTTGAACTTCCCAAAGATTTGGAGAAAAAGGTGTTGAAGTTCCTGAACCGGAATTTGGAATGTCTCCTGGACAGGATCCACCATTTGAAGTCTATCCTGATCGACGAAGACGAGGAGATACAGATAATGTGGAGATGGGGCAAGAGTTCTGAGATCCAGAAACACACCCGGCACTTGATGGGCCAGCGGTACATACTAGAAGGGGATGTCCGTGGCTCATTGGAGATGCTGATTTTTGACTGCTTTAACATCCTATCGAAGAAGGATTTAGAAGACCTGTGGAAAAAAGCTACGAATTTGTTTTCTGGTGTGAGCTTGAGGGACGTTTTGGCCCATGGAAGTACGATGATGGAGGTTAGTATAGTGCAATACCTATTATAATTAGTATATCTAAACAATTTTAATCTAAGCATTTTGTTGAAAGTTTTATATAAAGTGTTGTGTTTTATGTCTTAACTATTTGATATTACGGGATCAAGATTTGAAATTTAACTCTTAATTTGTTTTAACCCGTACAATATGGTGTTGTATTCGCACATGTTTGGTTTTGAACACCATTTTTCTCAGCACCATAATATATTTTTATTTTTAGTCCTAATAAAGTTAAACACTTCGTTAATAGCGGAAGATAATCGATGATATTATATTAAGAGGAATTTAATTAATTTTATATTTGATTTGTTAATATTTTGAAATATATATTTTGCTCTTGTATAATATAATTTATGGAGGCCGAATGGGCTCAGTGGTAGTGCATCGCATTGCCGCGCCACAGGTCCGGGGATCGAGTCCCGGATTGGGCAAGGTTGACTCAGCCTTTCATCTCTTAAGTGGGTCGATAAAATGAGTACCAAGCATGCTTGGGGACTAAACACTGGGGGTTCCACGTGAGGCTGACCACCTTACCGGGACATATGCCTAGCACCCCAGAGTCCTTGGTCACGTAAGCTGGAATGGGCACGCCAGACCTTGGCCCACTAACGGGCTGTTGTTGCACCGAGGAGTTTAATACAATTTATAAAACCCAAATCCAAATTAGAAAAATAGTCAGAATTAAAAAAAGAAGAAAATTCGTAAATTGGTATGGAAACACCCCACCTTTATTTAAAAAAATTAATAGTAGACATGTTTTTAATGACACGTTTACTTGTAAAAAAAATACTCGTTTTACTAATAACCGGGCATGAAAAAAAATTAACCCTTTATGCACTGAATTAAGATTTAATTTTAATTATTTGCTGTTTCCTATTTTAAAGCTATCTATACAATTAATCATAATATATTACGGTAAAAAAATAGTTGGGACATAAAATGCACTTTTTATAAGTTTATTTATTTTAGTTTTCCTTTCTATATATAATAACTACATTACAATGCCCAACAACGAATTTGGTCGAATGAAAGATTTACCATTTTATTCTTTAATGTTTTTAAACTGAATACTGCATTAAAAAACCCACTACCATCTATGTTCCCTCAAACGAACAATGAAAAGTAAAACAACGGTCTTTTAAATGGGTATAACGAAAGTAACATTACTAAAGTTGGTGCAGCATAACTAAAGTAAAAGTTTTCTGCTGAACTTACTTTACCTTTGTAGACTTTGTGTGCTAAAACCGAACAAATCAATCAAAAAGTTCCATCTTTACCCATTTTCTCAAAATTGAGCAGTAAAAAGTGAAACAACGGCCTTATAAGTAGTACTTATAAGTACCGTCAGTTGATAAAGGGTGTAATGTGACTCTTTTAAAGCCCCAGATTGTAGGCGGTTCTCTTCAACACAATAAGAAAGTCCCCCTAAAAGACACTCATTTAACCCTTTAGGTACTGACGGTACTTTATTAAGTGGTACTTATAAGTACCGTCATTAGAAAAAGTGTTAAATGTGACACTTTAAAACCCCAGGTTGTAGGTGGTCTCTTTAACACTTTAAGAAAGTATCGTTAAAAGAGTATCATTTAACCCTTTAGCTACTGACGGTACTTTAATAAGTGGTACTTATAAGAGCTTTAATAAGTGGTACTTATAAGAACTTTAATAAGTGGTACTTATAAGTACTTACGATACTTTAATAAATGGTACTTATAAGTACCATTATTAAATAAAGGGTTAAAGGGTGTAATGTTACTCTTTTAAACCCCCAGGTTGTAGGTGGTCTTTTGGACCCCGAAGATCTGCCATCTCAGCTCATAGATAAGATGCTGAAGCTGATAGAAGACGAAGAGGTACTACAGACGATGTCCGATCAATTCAAGGACAAAAAGATATTGGACCAGGCTGGATTGCAAGGGATAATTGACGACCACATAAAGAAGAAGAAGTTAAGTCCGGAAAAATCGGAGAAAGAATTAAAGAGATGGAAAGAATATGCGTCACTTTTCCCTTTAAAGTAAGTTTTTTTAATGACGATTTCGTTTAAAATATAATTTAACCTTATAAAAATGTAATGGGATGTTTTAGATGATGTAACGCTCTTGTTTTCATTTTTCCGCATCCAGCCGATTTCATTGGCTTTTTCGGTTTCACTCTCAGAATGACCATCATAGATGAAAAGAAACTTTTCTTTCTATGCAAGGTTTCTTTAACAAATGATTTGCACAACAAACAGCCCAGCAAGAAGTTGGCATTTAAAAAATTTAATATTTAAAATATTCTTAGAAAACTCACTTTCTGGAGTACCGAAACAAAAGAAAATCCAGACAAAAAAAATGAAAACAAGACCGTTTGAGCTGTTGCCATTCACGGCGAGAAACAACCCTATTGTAACGATTGTTGAATTTTTAATCATAATTCATTCTTTCAATATAGTTTTATTTTTTAACGATAATATGGATGGTTCAGAATACAAGTAAAGCAAGACCGCTTTCTGTTATTTTCGAGTTAGCAGAGCAATTACATGCAATAACTAAGTCGTAGTTCAGATAATATCCACTAGGCAGCATAACATTAAAAATAACATTTAAGAGGTAATTTTGTTATATATCTTTAAATTTAAATCTCTGTAGCACAAAGAAGCTATTCATGGACTTAGTTTACTTGTATTCTGAGCTCTTCATATAACTTTTAAATAATAATTTAATTTGTAACGCTAATTAATTGTTCCATTTTAATTTCTTTTGTAGTCATAGTTTGATCGTTTCGCAATAATTTAAATTTTAACGCTAGTTTATTCTTAATAGATTATGTAATTCATTGAAATTCTTAATGATAAGTGAACCGCTTTCCGAATATACATGAATCGTTGACCAATATTAAATATTAAGAACTTTTTAACCTTTTATTGATATATAATTTGTATATATAAAAATATTATATCCTCTTCACTTCAGAGGCACACATACGGTACCTACATAGAATACATTCATAAAACAGTTTTTCTTTATACTAATTTTTCTTAATACTAAATAGGGGAGACCGGGGCTAGTTTTCCCATGGGGTAAGTTTTCCACCAGGCCTTATAGTGGAAATGACCGTTTGGGGGTGCCAACTGTCTGCTTGATTTGTGAAGCAACACAGTTTTATGTCACTCACAAGAATCTTAGTTCAGTTGGTGTTGTAGTATTGTCGTTAGAGCTCTTTTTTATGACTTTTTCAACATTGAGTGATTTTTATGCTTACATTCAAACCTGAAATAAACGTACTTTCATTAAATTTACAATTTTATCATTGCGTATGATAAAAGGTGGTTCCTCTCTCTACTTAACTATGCATTTGTTTTCAAAGCAACTTAAGCCTCTAATCTTCAAGGCACTATTAAAGACAAAATGTGGCGGCGGGCAAGTTTTCCAAAATTTCACGGGGCAAGATTTCCAACAACGCCTTTACATGAACGTGCTCCAACCTTTATAATATCCCAAAAATGCAATCCTTTTTTTTTAATGCATGACCAAGTAATATAATCATACATTAAGTTGTAATGTAAAAAGTTTAGTTTCCGATTAAAATTATCTACATAGTAATAAAAAGAAAGCTGACAGAAATCATACCATTCACAAGAGATATACATTGCCCTAATAGCTGTCAAGAATGGATTTAGCAGCGTAAAAGCATCCTAGAATTTAAATATACGCGAAAGATCGTGAATAATTGCACCATAAAATATTTATATGCACCTGTAAAAATGTTGTCGTGTAGATCAAAAAGTCTTACTTTAATTTAATATAGACAGATTTAAAAACCCCTTAACTTAAAAAGCCTTCTATAAATTTTTTTTACTGTTTTGCCAATTTGTTGATAAATATTCAATCTTTAAAATAATACAAATTCTGACACTTTTACAAAAAAGAATTTTTTTTTTCGAATTTCGGCAAAAAACGCCTTTTTGCATTTTTTAAAAATATTTGTTAATTAAAAAACTAATTTGAATTTTTTAAGAATATTTTGCGGTTATGAAATTTAGACCATTTTCTACATTCAGTAAAAAAAATTGGAGTTGTCCTATAAACATTTTGTCGTAGAGATCAAAAAGTCTTAAATTTAATATCGACAGATTTTAAAAAACCCAAAATTTTAAAACCGTGGTCAAATTTATTTTCCTGTTTTGCCAATTTGTTGATAAATATTCAATCTATAAAATACTACAAATTCAGACACTTTTATAAGACAGAATTTTTTTTCTCTCGAATTTCGGCAAAAAACGCCATTTTTGGCTTTTTTGTTATTTTTTAATTAAAAAAACTAATTGGAATTTTTAAAAAATATTTTGTGGACATAAAATTTAGACCATTTGAGACATTCAGTAAAAAAAATTGGAGTTGTACTATAAAAATTGCGTCGTACAGATTTAAAAAAAGCTTACTTTTTTTTTTTAATACAGAGAGATATTGCACCCAAAACTTTGAAGTAAATTAGCTGGCTAAGAAAAAAGAGAAGCTATCTCAACAAACTTCAGTGCATGCGATATGATTTTTTTTGTTGTAATTTTTAGCAATACTTTAGGCAACCCTTAGAAAAGAGCACCAAACTATAGTTACATCAAAAAGGAAATTTACACAATTTACTTGATTTCAAAGTGAACCAGGTGATAATGACCTTTATATAAAAATTTGGTATAGTGAACTTGCATTTTTTTTTTCAATTTTATCTATATTCTGGTTTATAACTTTTGGGGTATTTTAGTTTACAATAAAATGCACATAAAAAGAAACAAAATTATTTTCAAGTGTGTTAAATATTTTTAAAAATCGTTGGAAAATTTGCTCCATCCATTTTTGGCAGTCTGAGAAAATTTTCCCCGTATACGGGGCACGTTTTCCAGCTCAACATGCTTGCATTCAACCACTTGCTGGCAAAAAGTTTATTTACTTTTCAGAAAAGTAGCAATGCTAGGTTGTAGATAACGATGTGCGGAAGGCTTATTTTCTTCAAAATAAATAAAAGTAAAAAATATCCAATCAAAAAGAAGAAAACGGGGAAAACTAGCCCCGGTCTCCCCTATTCTAAATGATAATATTTAAGGGGCACTAGCTATTTTAGCTTTTGCACTTTACGTATTCATGCTGACGCCAGTAAACAACACGCATATTTTTACTTTCTAGTATATATTTTTTAAATTCTTTCTAAAGTAATAATTTAATAAAACTCAAATCCCCTAAATATATTCTATAATGTCAGAAATATACTGTGCAAATGGGTAGGAGGTTGTTGATATTATTAGTTGATGGTGATTTCAGATAACTCAACAGCATTTAATAAAATTATCTAAGATTTTTCGAAAACATATTTTCATTTTCTATCTCTTGATTACTTAGCTAACTAATTATACTTCATTTCTCACTAATAACCATTGAATATTTTTAAAATCAGAGTTATAAAAAGAATATTCCATTTCAAGCCGTTGAATTTTATACTTTATATATTGGAACTACTGCAAGTTTTGAATTCAATATTTTCTTTTAGGTAGCTTGAAGAATCGACGTGTCTAAAAAAATATCCGGTGGTTTATTTCTAGTCTATTTACAGAAATGGCTGGATAGTTTTTATCTCAAGAAAAGAAGCGTACACTCTTATGGACTTTTTACTTATTATTTTCAAAAATCAGTTTATCATCTAGTAATTTTACATGCTTCGCATTACAATAACATTTCATGGATACTTTTTTTTAACCATGAATGTGTTACGAAAAAGTTTTATATGTTCCTTTTTTTGATTTTGTATAACTTTATTTTGTATTTGCAAGTCTTATTTAAGAATATTGTGAAGTATAAATAAATAAAAATTTCTGTTTTGTGCATAGTTTGTAATTCTCTTAAACTTGGTTCTCTTTGAAAAACGGTAAGATGGCTAAATTTCAATTTTTCTTGAAATTTCTAAAAGTAACTGTAACAGAGTTACTTTTCATATTAAGTAACTGTAACAGAGATACTTCTTAAAAGTAACTTTCCAATCCCTGCTTTGAATAATTTAATAGTGGAAATTACAGCAGTTTTAAGTGATCTCCCAACATTTCATCTAAGACAGCATCAGTAGGTGAGCATCTACTTATGGTGACAAACAAAAGCGGATACAATTTGTCAACGATGACAATTCGAATTACGAAACGTTATATTATCAGCTTTTTTTGTAACTGTTATCTGCCTTATTTATTTCGTTTATTCTTTTGCTGTCAATTTATTATCTATAAATTATTTAATATTATTTATAATTTAATATTATTTATAATTTAATATTATTTATAATTTAATATTATTTATAATTTAATATTATTTATAATTTAATATTATTTATAATTTAATATTATTTATAATTTAATATTATTTATAATTTAATATTATTTATAATTTAATATTATTTATAATTTTATATC